>JAMKCH010009937.1:0-223012 GCA_023653785.1 Ophioderma brevispina
ACATGCATGCATGATTCCAAAACCTTGGGAATAAAATTAGCTCTATTTTGATAGCGTTTCCATTGAAATAAAATATTACTTTGAAAAGATAATATTTGGATTTCAATCAAAACAAGGAAATATATTCTACGAAGATGTACAATTTGATCTTACACTGGTAAAAATATACTATCTTCAAATGCTGGTGGAAACACAAATCTGACAAAAATGCCCGTGAAAAAATGCTAATTTATAGCCGTTTCAAGATCTACCTTAATTATCAAATGAAGATGGAAATAAGCAGAATGGGTATATATGTTGATTGTTTAAGAAAATGATAAAAGTATGTAATGAATTAATTGTTGTAAGTGGAAACAAAAATATTGCAATTAAAAAAAAAAAAAAATTAAAAAAAAAAAAAAAAAAAACTTCCCCAAGTGGGGGGAAGAGCAGTGCTAAGTGTAAAGAGATGAGGCAAGGCCTTGGAATTTCTAAATAATTGAAACTAAACTTTTCATATCAGAACTGACCTTGTCGCAAAAACAAAGAAGAAAAGAAACCTATGAAAAAGAATGAGCTTGGAGAACGTATGTCTAAAGACTACTGAAAGTGTAACAATCCGTGGATAAAACTGAAAAAGTGGTACAAAATTTTCAATCGGCATAATCAGTCATATGAACCTATGGAAAAATCTTTTCGGTGTCGGACCTAAGGAAAGCATTTTAAGAGTGTATTAATTTGTTATGGTTACTTTTTCTCTTCCTGAAATAGCGGGCACTTTGAGGGTTCCTTTTTGTGAGACAACCCGGTAGTTCTCAAAAGCCTTGGCACCTATCATGATGGAAAATTATAGTCAATTCTTTGTAAAAAATGTGATATGCCACTTAAGGTGATGAAAAAGGAAAACCCTTCTCCCCAAGCAGTTGGACTTTAGAAGTAGGGCCAGTCCATCAGCATTCACATATCCCATGGGCAGGCTTGATGGAGAAAAACAAAAGTGAGTTCGAATTTTTGTGGATGAAAAAAAAAAGTGGTGAGTTCGAATTTGTGACTAATTTAGTCAAGAAATGTTAATAAAATAATAAAACACTATAAAAAAGTAAAAAATTATTGTAAAAAAAATGTTTGTAAAAAATATGCGGTTTTCAGTATATATATATGTACACAGAAAATTATTTGCCAGATTACAAGGAAAATGGGTGGTCAGGTCCGTAGAACAGTTTTTTTCACATTGCTTTAATGATGGTAATTATGACATTTATTGACGACATGTAATGTGAAGGCTCATTCCTTATGGTCCAAACAGCTCCATCTGAGATGTTTGAGCGTTCTCCCAAGCAACAAAGCCCAGGAGAGAGTCGGGGTGTGACCTGCTGTGTTGCCAGATGTCATAATAACACCAAGCGAAGTCCTGGGCTAAGATGGTACAGAATCCCAGCAGTAAGTCAATAAGCATTCTACTTCCAATTCTAGAACAAATGTATAAAAAGAGATACATGGTGGTAGTAGTAGTACACAGCCAGATTCCTACTCATGGTGTAACCCAGAGCTTAGGCTACTCAATGTGTACTCTAATTAGCTCAACTCCAAGGGTACCCCTTGATGCATTATTGATGCAGTACCTACAACTAAGTACTTGCGAAGTACACAAGCCACTGGGTGTATAGCAGCTATGTTTACTTAGCAGTACCCATCCTATAGTGTACTCTGCAGTTGCCTGCTAGGTGACTGACAGGTACCCATGTGAGCCACCAGTAGGGAAGTACCTCTGCAGCTACTCTGCTGGAGTACCTACCTTCACAGGTCTCCCCTACTGGCTGCCGAGTAGGCAGCACTTTGGTCCATAGAGGGCACCAAACATTCCATTGTTGTTTACGACTTTCCGATCAATTTCAAGCTTAGTAACATCTATATTCGAATTGAGCATCACCAAAAACCCATATACATGACAATTTGGGTAAAAACACATAACATATGTGACCAAAATGTTGAATAATGGATATAATTACTAAAATAATCACACAAAGCTCATTTGCATGGGAGTACCCACGTAGGTACTCCCGCATGGGGTGACTAGTGGTACACTACTGCAGTGTACCTAGGTGGATGGTTACCCCCACTTTTGCAGCTGGCGATGTGGTACCCATGCGGGTGGGTACTCCGTGGCTATTTAACAGGTACTTCAAAGGTACTCCCATGAAGAAATTGGTTGTGTAGTAGTAGTAGTTGATCTTAATCCCATTGTAGGTCCTATATCTTTTGGGAATTGAGTCCATTTTTTTCACTGCAGAAGTAGCTCTACAAGTGAAGCCTAAAAAATTGTTTGTTTGCTGTAACAGAGGAAAAATATTAGGGTTGGTTAGTCAGATTGTTTAGATGAACTGCACAATGTTGTACTTTAATAAGAATACAACATGCTATATTTTGATTGTCAGGTCAGGTCACTTTGAGGGCCTGCTACTGGATCCTGGTAACCAGTACTACCTGTCCCAGGGCTGAGTTGTCGGCGGCTAAACCGTCACCTCCATTGGGTTTCTAAGGAAATCTGATGAGGAGGGTAGCTGGTTACCCTGGTAGAATGAAAAAGAAGATCTACCTACAAGGGCGTCAGCTCTGGAGAGCTAATGGCGGCCATCCAGCACATGCTGCCTTGCATGGTGGGCGTGGTTGCCCAAAGGCTAGGTCCACCGCCGATAACTGTGGATTGACGTCAGGAAGGGCATCCGGTCAATTATCTTTTGCTCCAATAAATCCTTACACAGCAGTATTGCTAAGTGTGAGGTGTATCCAGCCACCCTCGTTTAAAATAGCGGGACAAAACCAGATTTAAAACTTTGGTTTAACTAACTAACTAACTAACTTCAATGACATAGCAAAGATCTTTTATTTTACTTCTTGTGGTCTTGCTTTGATATTTTTTTCGTCTTCGTGCTTATAATTTTTTTTTTAATTGTAAATGAAAATCATGGGTCAGTAGCAGATTTTTTTTTATTTTGTGCTAAATTGTATAAAAATATTTTTGAGTCGGCAGGTTTTTCTAGGGGTGGTAGGGTTTCGGCAAACAAACCTTTTTTTTGCCTGATCGTGTTTGTGTTATTCCGCCTGATTCTAACAAATGCAGTCAGGCAGTATGGGACCTATAGGGCTGTCTACGCTGACGTCACAGTTCGGCCATTTTGTGGTAAGGGAGGTGATGATACCCATAGACAGCCGTTTAAAACTGGCATAAAATGCGCCGATTTTTTACATTAAGTGGTAGCAAGAGACTGGAATGGTTGCCGCTAGTTAGGAAATAACATGCACATTTTAGAATGCATATTCGTTTCACTTGCATGGAAGAAACAATCCAAAGAAATGGTCATAAAGGGTGCCAAATGCAAACGGCCTCGTAGAAACACACATTTGTTTATCACCTCCGATGAACCAGGGCTGCGATGAACTAAGATTCGGATTTATTAGAAAGTACGCGCAGTGTTGTGTGTCGCGGAGTGATACTGCGCAACGAGGGCCGATGATAAAGGCTAAGCACCGGCAAGTGACCCGGATGAGTAGACAGCCCTATACCAACTGCATAATACTTGATTCAGTGACAGCTTCCAAAAACAAATGCTATCAGATGGTATATGAGACATATTTGGCATACGAGACCCACTTGCTCGTACAGAAAGCAACCACTTTACTGGCCATTGCAATTTGTGTGCCATGCAGGGATGAATATAAAAATAAGGACATTAATTTTCCAGCCGGATTTGTTGTCACATAAGAAATTTTTATTTTTATTGAAAACAGTGTGCCTACCTTATGCTAATCTTTTTTTCTGTAGGATCCAACAGTAAGACAGATGTGGATAGACTTCATTTGTAGAGCCCGTCCAGATTTTGCTCCAAAGAATCATCACAGAGTGTGCTCTGCCCACTTTGTGGGTGGCATGAAGTTTTCCAAGACCCACGTGCCATCCGTTTACGACAAGCCATACAACAGAAGATTTCTCCCGCCTACCAATTACCAGCGTCCAGAAGGAGGAGAAGTTGAACAGCAACAGCAGGATGTGTTCCAGCAGGAGCACGGCTGGCAGAAGCAGGAGTTGCAGGAGACCCATCATCACCAATCAGAACCACAAGAGTTAAACAAGCAAAGACATTTAATAAGTGGGGCTCTCTCTAGGCAGAGGTGGCCAAGACCAGCGGGTGATGTCGCTGGACCTAGTGGGGATGCCCCTATGGACCTGAGCAAGCAGAGTAAGATGCAGAATCCCAGCTCACCAATTAGTACGAGATCAATTTTGCCATTGACATACAGGGAGAGTCAAGAGCAGGTGTTTGCGGTGCAGCCCAAGCAGGAAACTGAAGTGTTACATGATCTCAGGTATAGGATAGTTTGTTGTGAAGAAAACAGTGAATAAGTGCTCAAATTGTATGTCTTTAAGGTTCATGTACATAATGGAGGAAAGTCTCTTGAATTATAGTTGGTGGATTTAATTCTCAGACAATCTGCACAATGCACCCTTTGAACGCACATCAGTTACGCATTGGTTTGGTGAACACTTTGACCAATTATGCATTGTGCACTGTTCCTCTCACAATCTTGTTCAAAATTGTTGGAACACTTTGTGCAGATTGGTTTCCCGCCCCCTAATTAATGTTGCATGAGCACGACACACTTGAACAATCTAGACCATATGATTTTCACCTGATTGGAAGGGGGAGGGGAGGGCGAAAGAAAGTTTAGTTACAATGCGTTCAAGCCTATTATCTACCTTCATTAGTTGCCAATATAAACAGGTGTTCCAAGGATTATGAACAAGATTGATCAAAGGTCGAAAAAATCATGTACAAATTCACAAAAACGCTCAAAACTCGAGAACGGTTTCAGTAAGAACACAATTTTTCCAGGAAATGAGATGACCTTAATATCTGTATCAACTACACAAGTGTTAAAATCGAATTTTGTACGGTGAATTTTAAACATTAAGTTTAAAATTGAATAAAAAAAATCATAAATAACATATACAAGAAGATTGCAAGTTAAAAGTACAACGAAAAATATGAATAAGACATGACCGAAAGCAGCAAAAAAGTGCATATACCAACAGACAGACAGTACGCACATACGCACGCACTCGCCCCCCACACACATACGCACGGCCACACTAGCGGCTCACCCACGATCTTGGAGATTTTGACCCGAAATCATGCTCCAGGAGCACATATTTTCAACTCGTCTCATAGGGGCGCTATTCATTATTATTGTGCGCTTTATTCCGTAATGTTTAATTGAAGTATTAACCAAAAACGACTCCTGCGGCTCGCATTGCGTTGCGGTGTCTGTGGGCGCTCGGTCTTTTTATCTAAAGGTCTGGGTTCGAATCCCCTCCAGGCAACAAAATTAGTTATGATTTTATTTGTATTTTAGAGTTGGAGTATTGGAATCATAAAAACATCGAGGTGTGGATTGAGTGAGAAAATATTGAATAGCTGCTATGAGTTAATAAGACTGGTCATGTCCTGGAGCATGATTTAGGGCCAGAATTCTCGACGTTGCCTCCCCAAACACACCTAACGAGGAAAGATTTTCATATAGGAATGTTGAACAACGAAAACTACTGAATAAAACATGACCAAAAAGCACACCACAGTACATTCCAGCCAAACTCGCGGTGAGACACACACACTCACACATATGCACGCACACGCAGTGCCACCCACACATACATACATACACACACACAAAATATACGTGCACATTCACAACCAACATGCACATACACACCTAAACACAAGACTGTCATAAACGCACGTTTACTCTGAGTAATATGCAGATAGATAAATAAATAATGAGAATTTTATATAATTGCATTTGGTCTATGAGGAGGTGAGGGCCTTCGGCCCTTGATCTGAAACCAAAAAAATAAAAAAATCTTCAACCATGCCCACGTTGTTGTGCAGGAGTGTTTTATAAATCCACTTTTGGCAAATATATTGTGGAGGGATAAACCCCGCCGCTCCCATTGAACATAATTAGGCCGATTTATCCTTAAACCTTTTGTCATTAGGAGGCTGCTTATTTGGCTATATGGCACTGCCTAAAGGAGGGTGACCACACACTTACACATATGCACGCACACGCAGTGCCACCCACACATACATACATACACCACACAAAATATCGTGCACATTCACACGAAAACCACGACATACACACCTAAAACACACGGACTGGTCATACAGAACGTTTGCTCGAGATCAAATGCAGAATAAGATAAATAATAAATTGAGAATTTTATATCATTGACTTTGGTCTCTGAGGAGTGAGGGCTTCGGCCCTTGATCTTAAACCAAAAACAAAAAATCTTCCACCATGCCACGTGTTGTGCAGATTTGTTTTTAGTAAACCACTTTTGGCAAATTATTTGTGGAGGGAACCACGCGCCTCCATTGAAATATTAGTGCCGATTTATCTAAACCTTTGTCATTAGGAGCTGCTCTTTTATATATGGCACTGCTTAAGGTGGGTGACCACACACTTCCACATATGCACGCACATCAGTGCACCCACCAATACATACATAACACACACAAAATTACGTGCACATTCACACGCAACCACGACATACACACCTAAAACACAAAGACTTTCATACACGCACGTTTGCTCTGAGATCAAATGCAGAATAAGATAAATAAATAATGAGAAGTTTATATCATTTGCATTTGGTCTCTGAGGGAGTGAGGGCTTCGGCCCTGATCTCTAAACCAAAAACAAAAAATATTCCCACAAGGCCCACGTTGTTTGCACAGAATTGTTTTATAAATCCCACTTTTGCAAATATATTGTGGAGGGTATAACCACGCTGGCCCCATTGAAATAATTAGTGCCGAGTTATCCTTAAACCTTTCATTATAGGAGCTGCTCGTTTATAATATGGAACTGCCTTAAAGGCGGGGGAACCGATTGAGAACCTCGACACCACCACACTACCTTCCATCAAAATAGAGAGTTGTATCAGAAAGTTCAAAGTTCGCCAGTATTATATTATATATTATAATTTATATATAGATATATAATATATATACTATATTATCAATATATCCTACGCTAGGGCGAAATTTCTATTCATAAACATAGACTTTACGTTAGGGCGAAATCTTTCGCCTTAGCGTTTTCCTTTGTTTGCGATTTATTCCGTGAAAAGAAATGACTATTAATTTATGCAAATGGAGATAATATCATTAGCTAACAAAAAAACATGAATATTAATTAATTAGCATAATAGAACGGTTATTTAGATCTAATGAATAGTAATATTTCGCCCTATGGTTCAATCTACAAATATATATAATATATTATATATATATATCATTTCTACAAATGCGTATATTAGGGAGACAGTTAATAAGCAATTAGCTTATAGAGCGGTTAAGTATTTGAATTAATTAATATTCATATCCTTGTATTTATAGTGGAATACCCTTCATTTGCATAACATTAATATTCATAGTCCTTGTGACGGAATAAACCGCAATTTCTAAGGGAAACGTTAGGGGGACAGTAAATGTCTCCCTAAAGTAGTATTAGTACATAACAAAAAAAAAGTCTCCAAGATCGATATAGGGTTTATATATACAATATATATATATAGTATATATTATATATTATAGATACATGTATATATATATATATATATATAGATAAAAACAATATCAAGAAAAAAGATGGGAAGTGATTCAAACCCATAAACAATGGATTAATAGACCAGAGTAACTACCACTAGACCAGAGCACCAACTCGATTGAAATGAAGTTACCAATCAAAAGATCTAGGCGCAGTCTCTGCGATTAATGTCATCTCCACGTCAGTTAAATGGACTAATTCAAGGCTTTGATGTTGCTAAACTTTGGTCAAAACGGTTAACACGACATAATAGAGAGTAATAACTCTGAGATTTCAAATAGATCGAAATAGATGCCAATTTCATCGGTCTCTACAGAAAAGAGTAAAAAAGAATCATATATATATATTTGTACTTCTGTATTGGTAGACCGGTGGTTACCCAGGCACTGCATTCTCTTGATCGATAGCCATTTTAATAGGGCTTAAGTTACACCAAAAAATACAAAAGCTAGTGTAGTGGCCAAATCATTGTTGTAAACCAAGCTTCTTGAAGTCTTAAGTTTGAATACCATATTGTGTTATTTTTTTTTGTTCAACCAAATAACTCTGTAATAATTTAAGATAAACTAGTTTTCTAAATCCCATTTTATAACTTTAAATTTAGTATTGCTTCAACAATAGTTTAGCTCTTCACTCTTTTTGTCTGAGTATGATAGAACACCGTTAGCTCTCTAAGACATAATTTCGTCTACCCCACCCCCACAAACCTGTTCCATACCACAAAAAGGATGCTATTTAATCAAAAATGATGTATATAACAAGTATAGAACATGAAGTTATCTTAAACAGTTATTGATCACGGTCAGTAGTTGATCCTTTCTCCTTTGGATCGTATAATAATTTTCTAGTCTGTATTGTATTCATACTTTGAGGCATATCCCCCCTCTCACACACGTGCCGACAAATATATACACGTAGCACAGTGTGCTAGTGCGTTTAGCGTGTAGGTGTGAGTTAATATGTGCTGAAGTCTATTATAATGCTAATTTTTTAGTGCTAACATTTTTGTTAAATAAAGTTTTCCTTTTAAAAAATTGATGAGTTTTAAAATCAACTGAATAAATGCATGTAATGCCCAGAAATTATGATTCTATTTACAAAACTGGTATAGACACATTTGAGGGATGATACCGTTGTCTTTTCCTGAAAAAAATCATGTTCTTACCGTAAAGCGTTTTGAGTTATGAGCGTTTTGTAAAATCTGTACATGATTTTTGACCGTTCGGATAAATATTGTTCAAAATTGTTGGAACACTTTGTGCAGATTTGGTCCCGCCCCCTCATTCAATGTTGCATGAGCAAGACACCTGAACAATCTCGCACCATATATTTTCAAAACACGATTGGGAGGGGATGCGGGAGAGGGAAGAAAGTTATAGTTACAATGCGTTCAAGCCTATTAATCTCCTTCATAGCTGCCAATATTAACAGGGGTTCCAAGGACTTATGAAAAGATTCAGTTCATGAATGTGCCCAATTATGCTGGTGTATGTTTTTTCCAGAAAAAAAAATAAACTTTTATTTTTGTTTGTTCAATGAGGCAAAAATTTCTGCAATGAAAGGAAAATTATGTAAATATTGAAGTAGATGTGATCCATGAGGATTACTGTTTTAATTTTCACATTAGAGCGTGCATCAAGATCAAACTGTCCGATTTGCAATTTGCCCTTGTGGTTATGTCATAATAAGTCCCTCAAATTTAATGAGAATATCTTTGTATCCATCCGTATAAGTAGTGTTCACCCCCCCTCCAATGAGTAGCTTATGCTATCATGTTCTGTTTGTCAAAATGCTGGGGGGGTTTTTCATTTTTTATAGAAATTTAAGGTGCAACAAGAGATTTTGAACATCCATGTATCGGGTCATATTTAGTGACTTCATTTAGATTAGACACTCAAATGATTCTCTTACCTGGTATTTGGCTACAGATGTCTTAAAAGTGAAAACAGAGGTGATTTTTATATACTTATTTTTCAATAGAAAAAAACATAGGCTGAATTCGATTTGCTCCTATACAAAAATAGAAATTTCACAATTTTGTACCAAAAGGAAAAACAGTTCTCAGTTAATCCTTACAGGCGGTGATTTTTGATATAAAGCTTACACCAGTGCCAAAATCAGATTTTTCACATTTTTTCGGCGACACCTGTTATTGTTGAAATCTCTCGTTCACCTTTAAGGTATTGGAAATTTATGGGGTGTGAACTGAATTTTTCAACCCCCCAAGTGAACTGAACCTTGAACTTGAGTATGGTGAAGAGTCGACCATTATGCACTTGTGGGACTGTATAGTTGCAGCAGGATATCTAAATATTAATGAGTATTATAATGAGCTCTTGCATCAACAAAAACATGCCATTAATCTACGGTATTGACCAATTGCAACAACCCATGAACTTTAAAAACTGGTAGTGTGGGAGACCACGGTGACTTCTGGTAATGTATAAGTTCTTACTGCATTTCTTTTATCCACCTGGATAAATTTCACAGACTTATGTTAAGGTGGGAAGATGATTTCCTTCATATGTGCATGACGTCAAAGTCATGTGCCAAGGTCATAGGTCATCTGAGGGTCATGTTGTGTGGTTCCAGTTTGGTTAGTTTTTGTTTTTCCCGTCCCGAAGAAAAGTTTAGTCGCGATTTACACACCATATTTGGGGTTAAGGTGCAATAGGGGGGGGTTCCTTCATGGGGTGGATGATGTCAAATATTCATGGACAAGGTCAAAGGTCATCTGAGGTCATGTTCCAGACTGCCAGCTTGACAGGGGGATGATGCAGTTTCCTGGCAGTGTTTTCTTTAAGGTTTCAAAAGGTTTTGAACATTGTGGTTTTGTTTGAACGGGCAAGAAAAAAGAAAAGAAAAAGTCATTTAAATTGCAATAAAAGACGTTCCACATAGTGCATAGTTTTTTTTGGCCTAAAAAAAAAAGAAAAGAAAATGCATAGCGCTTAGGTTTTGAGCTTAGCTGAGACAATCGCTCTCTTTTTGTGGGGCCTAAAGATCTACAAGGTTTTGTGGCGGGTGTAGCATTGAGGGTGGAAAATTAAAGTCAGCTAGACTATTTTGCTTTTAAAACCATGTAAATTGCATTAGCACAGAAATAAATATGGGTTGCTTTCTTAAATAAATGGTGTGCCCCGCGCGTAGTTGCCCATCTTCTCAACCTTGACGTTTAGCCGGCCAGACTCGTCCATCATCTATGTTTGCTGTGGATGGTTTGCCACTCCTCCACACAGCGAGCCTGTTGACTTCCCTCATATGCCGTACGCCGCATTTTAATACTCCTGTGTGAAAAAGGCAGCGAGGTAAGTGCTTGCCAAGCACAACACATTGGTGACAGTGGGCTCGAACCAACGCCACACCCTATGCTTACGAGTCGACCGCTGATCCAAGTGCCCACATGTGACCCTGATAGAAAGATTATGGGTTGCCCGTTCATACATGTGATAAATCAATTTACAGTTGATTGATTCCTATTAGGGCATAAGTTAAGACAGTCCCAGCACAGTTATTTTGAACCACACTTTCCTCTACTGGCAACCCCTTCATCCTTCTGTATTTTTTTTAACAGCACCCCCTTCAATGGTCAATTCAACAACTATATAATCCTGCAAAGACAATCAGATGATGATCTCACATTGAGTGGTGTACTCCCTCCGGGGATGATAGAACTAAAGAAAGAGTGGTGGTGGAGTTCAGTGTTTCGTTCCAAGATGGCACAACACAAGAGACACAACCCTGGGATAAATGGGTACAGAAATTCCTACGGTTGTATTTCAATTTGCTGTCGATGATGGGTGGGTGTCAAAAGGTTTTTACGGAGACTCTGTGTGAACATTCTGGTATGGTAAATTATATAAAATGTTTCTTGATTGAATGATTACCCCAAAATCCCCATCTGTGAAGTTTCACACACAGTATTTCAGTCCATTTGATACAAGGGTCTAAAATGTCGTTTTGTAAGCTCATAAATACTTTATAGTTGTGACTAATGGTAATGTCGACTGGAATCCACACAAATTGGCACCAATTGACTTTAAAAACAAACCAATTTACCAGAAATCTGGTTCTTTTAACTTATTTTCACTCAAGTTTTTAACAACCATTTTTGTCATAAGTGGAACCAACTAATGGTCACATTTACAGTGCTCTCAGAAAAAAGAGTATTCAAACTTGTGATAGTAATTTTTTGGGCCAGAAGACCTTTCAGGTCAAAGGTTATGTAGGGTCAAGGTCATGTAGGGTCAATCAGTTCTGGTATAAAGTAAGAGATGGTCAGGGAATTCAATATGGTGTACTTGCTTCTTTTTTAATATTTGACAAGTGACATTGCCATTTTCATTGTGTTGGCTATCTTTTTGGACCCTCCCCAACCAGAATGTTATCCTGCTCACTATGGATTTCTGGTATGTATAACATTTTATTAATCCACTCTACCGCCAAAACTATTAATTTGTGAGCTTGGAAACTTGAAGGGTGGCATAGGGTGGTATAGGGTGGTAGTAGCCCATAGAAACCTCTGGTGCTATTTATCATTGTGGTGCATTCATTTGTGAATATATAGCGTAAGATTAGTTACCACTCAAAAATGCTAAAACTAATTCTTGAGTAACTTCAGGCTTTGTCCAGCAGTCAAGCAGTCTTTAGTTTTGCATCCTGCAATATGAAAGCACATCTTTATAAACATAACCTTAGCTTTTTTATTCTTTTCCATAGGACCCCTGATCTAAGGACTCTGTGGTGGATAACATAAGACTCCAGATGCGAACCAAAGGCTCCACAATCGTGGCTGCTCAGATCACTTTGAAGGTGGATACAAACAGTTCAACACTAGTTTGCACACCATTGAATAAATGGAGTGAAACTAAGAATCATGTTTACACTGGTAGAGTAGTGGTGGATCCTGCTCTTCTGCAGTTGGCTCAACAATGCTTGCCGGGTAGATTCAAATCCCATCTCTGTGGATGCCAGTACCTCAAAGGTGACACCAACTGTTGCAGAGATGCAGTCACTGGCTGATAGCTTGACTGCTCTGGGAACCTGACAGAACTAGACATAGCTGCTGATTCTGTTGATGGAACTCTTCCTGGAAGGTTGCAACAACTCCTCCTCGCAATATCTGCCCAGAATTATCCATGACCAGTGATCCCTTAACTAACACGAATTCAGACAATCTACCAATTTCACTCGAGGCATTCCAGTTCGCAAACAGGTTCCAGCTCAAGTTCAGTGCTACATATGCTTCTTCCCAGAAGCGGGCACTGTGATGTCACCTCTCAAGGTAGATACAGAGTTACCACGTCAGTTCCCAAATGGACCCTAGCAAAAGAGGGGCAGCATATGTTGGAATTCAGAGTGATCAGGAGAGAGACCGCAGCTGTATGAACGTGGTAGCATACGCACGCCCTATCTATACAAGTCTTCTAAGCATCCCACAGACACAGAAGACGTTCCATCCAACATGAGAAAAAGACTGGGACGTGAGAAGCAAACGCTGGATGGCCTAACATGAGGGGAAGGGTATACTCTGGTACAATATTGCACAGTAGACACAATCCTACAGAACAACAAAAAGGACAGGTACATGGGATGCCATGCTTCTGAAAAGGTAGGGGGAGTTTGTTTGCAGGTGGTTTTGTTGCTTCTGCTGTTGTATTGTGCCCTTTGGCATTAACCAGAAAAAGAAAATATTATGATGTGGATTTTTTTTAGTGTGTAGATGTATGCTACGTTTTGGTTTGGTTTTCTGGGGTAATGTTTATTTTTTCTGGTTAGGTTATGTAAAAGGTTCAATGTGGTCTGCAATGTCATCCAACTTGGTCATCATGTGAAGCATAACATCTTTTGCAATTTGCCTACTCCAACCTGGAGAGGATGTGCTCATCCAAGGCACTATGCCTATGTATTCCATTGGTCTGTTGGTGACCCCAGGGCATGTAATTTGGTCTCCAGAAAAAGGCTCAACAGTTTGCCAGAACTTCTTTTCTTGAATACATATTCCTGCCAAACTTGGCGATGGTGTAGGTCAGGCCCTGAAGAAATTGGAGAATAGGAGGTGGTTTGTTTGCTGACATGATATGTTTGGTTGCGAGGGAATTTTGTTTTCCTACATAAGAAATAGTGAGAGATTGAAATTGGTGTGAAATAGCCTTACCTTGCTGGGAAATCAACATTTTGCAGGCCTGATTAGGTTGTGACTTTACATTTTCACACAAACCAATTCGTGCACCCATGGGTGCTTTTTGTCCGAGGCGTTAGTGCGGGTGTGGGTTCCCTGACTGGGAGGGAGTAGGGGTTTTCTCCACCCTTCCCCTATCTCCCCTACCTTACGTCTCCCCCTCCTCCTACACTCTCTTATCCTGTCTCACCCCCCGACCCTCCGGTTCCACTCTTACAACATCCATCCTCCCATCTCTTAATGGTAGAAATGTCAAAAATCTATATTTAAAATTTTTTCGATAGTAACTTGCCCACTATATTATAGTATAAATTCCTGCATTTTATGCTTCTAATTTAATGAAATGGAATCAATTATGTCCTTCAGACCAAAAAGCAAGTGTAAATAACAGGAACCAACTGCACAAGCTCCAAATAGAATGTAATATCTGTCAGAGGCCAAGTGTTGTGTCACTGGTAAATGCAAGAGACTTCTGCCCTGCAAAAGAATGATGGATTTGACAAAGATTTCAACCCATCATATACGATCCATCATAAGCAAATGCATCATAAGGTACTGTTAGAAATCCCTATTAGTTTGATGCTTTGCCTTAGATGGATTTGAGATGTGTCGTAAGTCTTTGTGAAAACCACCCCAGCAATCACAGTTCTTTCCCTTTATTGCGTAGTCCCTGTTGACACGTTTGCATCATGTGCAATTTCAGCCTCTGCACAGAGAAAACCACTTTGTACTCAAGCCCACCAGGTATTAGACAGTGACGTTGGCATATTGTCATTTTTTTTGGGGGGGGCAAATGGGGGGAGGAATGGGGAGGGGGCAAACGTGAAATTTGGATCGGTGCAAAAATAACAAAAATTTAGAGATTTTTAACTAATTTTGGCCCAAAATCACTGATTTTTGCCCATATTTTGGTGATTTTTTTGCCCAAAAGTCTGCTTTTTCTCTGTCTGTGTGGGGGGGGGGAACTGGGGGAAAGAATGTGGGGGAGCAAATGCCCACCATGCCACCCCTGGTGTGGCCACCGGTGATAGAAAGGATTGTGCATGGTTTGGAACACAGTGGCAATCCTGTGCTTGGAGAGTACAATTACATTCAGGGCTCCTGTAAAAAGTCATAGACATAATTATTTTTTTTTTTTTAAAAATGAGTGCCTTTGTCTTGCCCTGCTAAGATGGCCCATACTTTCATTCCCCAGGATCCAGAACCAATTGCAAGATGCTCCAAAGCTTGAAGAAGGTAACCCCAAGGAAAGAGTCAAGTACCTAGAAGGTCTTGTGCAAAGCATGTGTGAGGAAATGAGAATCAAAGATCAGAGACTCCAGGAAAAGGACTTTGATCTGACGTCATGTCGACAGAGACTGGAAGAGAAGGAGGCGGAATGCGAGCGTCTCAAGCGCAAATGTCTCATGATGTCTGTGAGATTGGGGAGCTTCAGAAAACTAGCTCAAACTGACCTATGAGGAAGTAGCATATAGAAGGGGTCACAGGAGAGGTCACAGGAGAGGTCACATGTATGACCTCCTCAGGTTTGTGGTAAGTGGGCAACATTTACAAGAAATGGATCACAAAGGTATTTTCAAGACAAAAATATATGTCCGCAATTGCCCATTCTGAAGAGATTGGAATTTCTCAAAGAAAATACCAACTCCTCTGTCAATTATCTTATAAATAGCGCAAACATGTAAGGAATTGGGTTATTATTTTCAAATTAATATTGTATGTATGTTTGTTTATTTATTTAATTTATTCATTTATTTATTTGTTCAACTGTTTCGCAAATTTGTGAAAATTACCTAACCATATTCCGATATAAAGGAAGTAATACATAAATAGAAGAACCTGAAAGGAATAAACATATTTTCCATATTATTAGTGTGAATTGGTTGCAAAGGAGAAAGAAATATTTATATGCCCATGCATTTTGAAGTCGCCACCCATAGCGTTGCATGGTAAAATTTGACAAATCTGATATCATCTGTACTTCATTTATCATATCTCCACAAGTATGAACTCACCCCAACAAAAGTACACATTTTCTGAAAGGGAATTAAATATCATGAGGAATCCAAATAGGGCAATTAAAACTAGATACAGCCAGTTGGTAACATGTTGTGAGTGAAAGTACAGCACTTAAAAAAACCTGACACTTTCGTTATCTGTATCCCTCCTCCCTGTGCTCCTACTCTTAAATTTTCATCACATATGAATTCTTCATGAAATTTTCCTCCAGGAAATGTATACTTATGTAGTATTACTACTTTTCATGTTGGAGCAAGAAATTTGTGTTAAAAGAAAGTGTACACACCACCTCCACCGGCACCACCACCACCACCACCTAGACTGTTCCGAATTCAATCAACCACAACAATATCATTTTCAATGATAAATAGTTCTTTTTTGTAGGTCCAATAATGCCATTCTTTAGCTATAAAACAAGGGCAAAAGCAATACAAGCTGCTTGTTTGGTGGAGATATCATGGATTAAGCAGAACACGATTTGGAAATTTGCAACATCGCCACCTTTTTTGGGTGTCGAGTTGAAAACGCAGGGCCATATGTATAATGCATATGAATTTTATTCATAATTTATCGTCGGGTGTATTACCTAGTGACAGATGTTGAACAAAATATGAACTTTTGTTTTAGAGAAAATCACATTTGAAAAATTGCAAACTCTAAAGTGTCGGTAAACATCCACATATACGACTCAAACGATCAAATCTGATTAAGAAAAAGAAAATTAACAATTGACAATTTATTTTAGCTAATATTCATGCATTCTTACCTGATAAAATGGATGTAATACATTGGAAAAGTTACTCCTCTTATCCGTCACACCAATTTAAGCAAATTGACGATTAGGTTCATGACATAGTGACGGATGTTGAATTTTCCCTATATTAAAGCGTTATTCAGCTTCCGTCATTATGGAATTCAACAATCAGCATTTTCTGAACATCCGTCAAACCAACGTGCATCATCACAAATCTCAATTTGGTTTATTACATAATGACGGATGTTGAGTGGATTGCCGAGATTCACCGCTTTGAACTGTAAATATAATATAAATCTCTAGTAATATCAATATTTATAATTAATTACATATTTTGCTTGTGTCAGTTATAAATTTAAGATGAGAATATTTGCTAAAAAGTATTTAAAAGCCCTGGTGGGAAATCAAGTATACACTTCTATGACAGAAGGTTCAACATCCATCACTATGTAATACACCAAAGTCTTTGTTATGCAACATACGTCAAAATTGCCAAATTTCTAATTAAGATTATTAATTAAGTACTTTCAAGCTTCGACACTTGGCATATTTGAAGACTCTGAATTTTATATTTAGTACCATTTCCCTTAATTTCGTAAAAAAATCGACATCTCTTACTATGTAATACACCGGACGTTATGGATGAGCTCTAGTATAGAACAACAACATTCTGAAAAATGCACAACCACGGAAGGACACTAGCAAGTGAAGCAGTGGTAAAAAATAAGGGAGGATAGTCACATAGACATGGCTCCTTTCAGTGAATTTGTATAACTTTCATTTAAAAAAGATAACCATACCTTTCTGGCTTCAGTTAGAAAATCAAATCTTACAATTTTTTATTGAAGAAAGACAAGAAATCAACTCATTTATGATCTTGTTCTAGCTTTTTAGATGTTTTTACCTACTAAAGGTGGGTGGCCCATTCAACAATCTTATCCTCCCACTTCCAACAAAATTGAGATTTTTGCTATCAGAAGAAAGTGCATATTTTTCTCCATAACCCAGTGAAATTTAAGGCCCAGGAAATGTTTCCTTTCAATGTTTGGTATACCACATCTATTAAAGGGGCATTTCGTGATACACAACCTCCTCCCCCCGACTTACCTAAGTTGAGATTTCCATGTTACTCAACATTTTATTTTTTCGACAAATTTGGTAAAATACAACAAGGTTATATCTTACTCATATTCTCTATATCAAGGGTGTGCTAACAGAAGGCCCTAACTCACTCATGCACTTTTTGGCCTTTTTATCCCCCTGGCTTGAAAAGCAGAGGGGGATATTGCGAGAGTGCGAATGTGTGTATGTGTATGTATGTGTGTGTTCCAGTTTGGTTAGGTTTTGCTTAGGTTTTCGTTTTTCGCATCTCCTTCGAAAAGTCCAATTAAAGACACTATCAGTGATTTGCTAAATCAGCAAATCGAAAAAATCATCAAAAATCAGATTTTTACATGTATGTAACAAGTACAGGTATCCTACCATACCCTGCAAATGATAAGACCAGAAGCAACCTAATAAGGACAGAATCGGAGATTTTAGTCATTACTGTCCGTTCGGACACTTACTACAACACGTAATTGAATGGAGAATCGTATCTTGGAACACTGCCGTTTTCTTCCTTTTCTGTCAATTCTACAGCTGGAAAAGGTAACTTATGAGAATTCTACAGACTTATCCTTCACTTTGAAGCTATTCCTGCACATTTCAAATATTTTTCAAATCACTGATAGTGTCTTTACTGGGTTAAGGTGCAATAGGGGTTCCTTCATGTGTGGATGATGTCAAAGGTCATGGACCAAGGTCAAAGGTCATCTGAGGTCATGTTCCAGACTGCCATCTTGCCAGCGGGATGACGCAAGTTTACTTGCTGTATTTTTTAGGTTTTGGTACCCCAAAATCTGTATTACTCATATATTCCTAAAATTATAAGGTCTAAACTCAATTTCACTTCCCATTGTAGATAGAGCAGAATTTCACTTGACCACATCTCAATACAGTTACCAACAGAAAGTCCCAACTCTGAGTTTTATTGAGTTAGGATTTTATTGAGTTAGGATCTTCTATTAGTCAACCCTCAATATTATTCTTACAGACCTTTGCAGGCCTTGTATCAAATCACAGTTAGAACCTTCTATTAGTCAACCCTCAATATTATTCTTACAGACCTTTGCAGGCCTTGTATCAAATCATAGGTAGAACCTTCTATTAGTTAACCCTCAATATTATTCTTACAGACCTTTGCAGGCCTTGTATCAAATCACAGTTAGAACCTTCTATTAGTCAACCCTCAATATTATTCTTACAGACCTTTACAGGCCTTGTATCAAATCAGTTAGAACCTTCTATTAGTCAACCCTCAATATTATTCTTACAGACCTTTGCAGGCCTTGTATCAAATCACAGTTAGAACCTTCTATTAGTCAACCCTCGATACTATACTTACAGACCCTTGTATCAAATCACATTAAATTTGTAATTACACAAATGTCATATAAAATTTATCCACATAATATTGACTGTTGACTATCTAACTCAAAATATAAGTTTAAAATTTGTGCCTGAAGTGCTAACCAAACCCAAAACCTTTGGATTACAAGGTGAGCACTATATAGATGCATGCTAGCCAATTCAAGCCGGTCATGTTTTGTAACACTTAAATTCATTAACGGAATAAAGCACAGTAGCACACACACACGCATAATAAGTAATAGTGGTGCTATGAGATGCATAAAGAAATTACAATCTCAGACCAAATTTGGCAGTCAGAATCTCACTTCAGCCTGCTGAAAAGGCTAATTTCTACTAACAGATATCCATGAAAACATACTGTGTCAAACCTTTGTGTGAAACCTTGTTTGATTTTTGATTCTTGCATGATCAATAACTTTTTAGTAAAAAAAGGAAACAAAAACCTAGGATACAGTATCATTTTCTAGGTCATTTACCTGCTCTTAAACTCTTGATTATCTAAAGTGAATTTGTGGGTTATCACTATCACATTCTGAAGGTATAACTTATCAATACTTGGAAATGGTCTGCTACGTGATGTTATTAGGACATAACAAAGGGATGAAACTACCTCACATAAATTTACCATAGAACAATAGTTATTATCTTTAGCAGACAACACGTGGTATCAACTAGATTTAAGAAAGTGGTATAGACCAAGCTGTCTTTGAACAACAACCAGTGGTGACCTGCTAGAAGTCATGCCTTCCCAGGTTCCCCTTTATATAAGCAGTTAGGGAAAGGGGAGTCTCCTTGTCAATCAGGTTGTCTTCTTTTGATTGTGCATGTGTGAGCTTTAATCCATTAATGTTTTAAGTATTATAAAAGAACACCCTCTTTGGCTCATTTTGTGAAGCATACATACATGTATATAGATGCTGGTCTTATGATCCTTAGATCCAGGTGTTCAGCCAGTCTTGTGATTCTGAGGGGCAAGTTCCCAGTAAGCGCAACAACTGTCATGATCATAGGCAAAAAATTTCCAAGTCGCAGGACAAAAGAGTCCGAAAAGGGCTGATTTAACATGAATATCCATCTTTTTCCGATTTCACTGTCAACAATTTCTTTAAAAGTGGACACTCTGCCCCCATCTGGCTATGCCACTGTGTAGATGTGAATTCAATCCTCCCTTCAGGCACACAATTTCAAGTTCTAATTTTTAAAACAGAGGTAGCAATGAAAACGTCTGAGGAACGGCATGAGAGTTCCAGTAAATAGATCCAACATACAATAGGAGATACTACTTGACTAGGAAACATGTCATCTCCTAGCCATTTGTCCTTTTATAGGCTATAGAGTGTCAAAGTTTAAAATTCAAGGTGTAGGGGATAATACAATCAGCCTGTTGCTGTACCAAAACAAAAGCTACTGTTTCTTACTGTAACAGGTTGGCAATCTGAGATAAGATAAATGCTAAGCTTAACTTGTGCCTGACTCACTGGCTGGGGCACCCTGGGAATTTTGAATATTCCCATTTTGAACTTTAAAGGACATTCATCTTGAAGCTTGGACTACTCTCTAGTAAAGTCCATAGATTTACAGAATGGTAGGCATACAATCAGCAGTATGAAGTAGCACATTTTGGACAAATTTATCCCAAGGCCCCATTTATCAACCTGGGGTCCGTTCCTGAAACTCAGTCATAAATCTATGTGCATACTATGTCATACCTGAGTGGACCAATTTGTCCAAAGCACTGTGTAACTGGTATGAAAACGTCTGTTGTAAAGGACATACTCATGATTTAGTATACACATAGGGCTACGCACGAGTTTGGGGAACAGGCCCCTGGTGATGTAAATGATGTCTTAAAACTCACAGATGGGGTAGCTAGGAATAAGGCACCAGATCCACACTCTTCCTCATACCCAGGACTCTGTTCAGCTCATAAGCTCCTAGCAGAATTTAGATTGAATCATTCCTTTGTCTTTGGCACTATATTCCTGAACACATTCCCACAAGCTTATCCAAAGACCTTTTAAAATCACTTGAAGACTCCCTTGATGAAACTGTAAATTCATAATTTCTACATGTGTTCTCACAAACAAGCATTGTCGGTTGTTGGTCACATTGATAGGCAGATATGTGTGCTTCTAACATTACATTATTATTAATAATATAAATTGCTTTGAGATGAAATAGTTCCATACCATTTATATAATGCATATCTAATGTATTGTGCAGGACTTCTTGGTTTTGACAAATCTGTTAAAAGTGTCAGAAAATTGCATATTGCAAAGTGGTTTAAAAATAACATTGGATTTATGCATATCTGAAAAAAATGTTTCAAATTGGTCAGTGAGTGAGTGAGTATTAAAATTTAACAACTCAACACAATTGTGTCATATCGTGTCATTAAGATAAAACACATTTAACATTATATATCAATATATGATGCAATATTAAAACTTCACTTCAATAAGTTCAAATTACAACAATTATTAAAGGATACACATCATTGACTGATGAACCTGATCATAATACGTTCATGTATCAAACAAATTGAATGCAACAATACACATACAAAACATCTACAGAAAAACACAGCTACAAAACTGATAAATTCATAATTATAATTATACACATACACAGTTTCCACATATTTTCACACATTTTCATGGCGCTTGGATGTACTTGGTAATGGGCCATGTATATTTCCCCCACAAGTTAGGTCAGTCCCCTACAAGTTAGGTCAGTTTCCCAAAATGGTGACCTCACATGACCTTTGAGCCCATTCACAAACCATGACAGCAGATAACATATGCATTTGGTGAACGCTGTATTTTTCTCATTTACCATGTGACATCATGGGGCTAAAAGGTGTTTGGTTCTGATATGAGATGTCGCTTGCTTTGAAAATTATAAAATGTGATCTCCGATCACTCAGGTTTGGGAGACGGGCTCGTGTTTGGTGACGAGCTGCATTTGTCTGGTACTTCTGCTTGTTTTTTAATTGAGAAATCAGTTGAGGAAGAACCGTGGCCAGAAAAGCATGGTGCATTTGTTCTTCTAATAAAATAATAGAAGAAATCATAAGAAGCTTCTGATGCCTTGTTATTTTGTTACTATACTATACTATACTATACTATGCAGGTACTTATAAAGCGCTCTTACAAAGACAAACCATGTATCACAGCGCTTGAAAAAAGAAAGATAAGAGAACATAATCATAAAACAAACAAAATCAATGATCAAATAAGTGAGCCTTTAAAAGAGACCAGAAAGTTGCCAGTGTTTGAGCATGACGGATATGGTGAGGGAGTTTGTTCCAGAGAGATGGTCCAGCAAAATAGAAGCCTTTACTACCAGTTTGAGTACGGGTGTGAGGAACAACAAGAAGCCTGGTATCCTGAGCAGAGCGTAATCCACTTCTGCTGGGATGCTAAGCTGAATGAGTTCATGATTTGCGATGGGACTTTGTTGGATCGGGCGAGAAAATATTGTAAACAATGTCAAGAGTTGAATGGATTGCGAAGTGCTAGGTATGGGTAACCAGTCCAATCAAGATGATGAAAATTTATATAACTACGATGAATGAAGTTCCCTTCAAGACTCAAGATTTAAAAGATTGTTTGTTGTTTTTGCGAGTTGTTAATCTATCATATACTATCAGTGATTCACATGAACGAGTCAAAATATTTCGAAAATTTGCAGAAGAAAGGGAGAAAGGAAATAGCTTAAAGTGTAGGAAATAAATCTGTAGAATCCTTCATAAGGTACCCTTTCCAACTGAAGACTTGACCAGGAAAAGAAGGGGAAAACGGCAGTGTTCAAAGATATGAATCTCCATTCATTATGTGTTTGTAGTAAGTGTCCGAACGGACAGTAATGACTAAAATATCCGATTTTGTCCTTATTCAGGGGCGGACCCAGGATTTGAAAAACGTCAAAATTACCGGGGGGCTGAAGGCTGAAACTTGTCCAGAATGGGCTGATTTTACAAGATTTTGCAGAATTACCGGGAGGCGCGCGCCCCCTCCGCCCCCTCCCTGGATCCGCGCCTGTTATTAGGTTGCTTCTGGTCTTATCATTTGCAGGGTATGTTAGGGTACCTGTACTTGTTACAGACATGCAAAAATCTGCTTTTTGATGATTTTTTTGATTTTCTGATTTAGCATATCACTGATAGTGCCTTTAATATTTGTTTCTAATTTGACATTAACAAGGTCGTCTATCTCCCAAACACACTAAATGACAATGTATTATCAAATCACCCTGTATACTACAATACAAAACTGGTTTTGTCCAATTCTCCCTATTGTGCAAATATTGAAATCTGAAGACATCTGCAATGAATTCCTCACATCTGCGATAAATTTATCAATGGAGTCATCAATCAACTTCAAGATACATGGTAACAGTTGAAATGAAGTTCAACAATGTTTTTCTGCATTCAGACCTAACAATGAACCATATCCTTACATGACAGCGAGCACTAAGTGTGAACTCAACATGGATATATCAAGGGTTTAGGGCAAAAGGGCCCCATCTGCAATAGCTGCCAGGTGTTAGATTTGGCAGGTATAACACTCAACTGACAAATGGCAGCTATTGCAGATGGGGCCATTTTGCAGTAAACCCTCGATATGCCCATCACAAGGGAAATAATTCTCCATTGCTGATGAAAAGGCAAAACACAGTTCACTGAGTTTGAACACCAGAACGGAAGCATAACTGTGGTTTATAGCTGTGTGAAGTACTTGTAGGTGTAGGATGAAAATCAATCAAAATTGCTCTGTGGTTTATGTAGATATATTACAGACATAAAATTTTGCACTACCTCATGAAAATTCCTCACTACATGGGCATGGCATATTTAGGTGATCAGTAAGCATCAATGAAGTTTCACAAGATCATGTTCTTAATTGTGTGTTAATTTTCTTGTTATCTTCTACATATTTTGAAAGACATTTTGGTTTGTATCTAAATAGGCTTGGCCAAAAGATCCATTTGCTATGACACACTGCATTTAAGATTTGTTCAAAATGTTTTTCCTTTTTTACATCTCAATTGATTGACCACTTTTATTTATTTATTTGGTGGCAGTTCATGAAGCTACTACAATAGTTTTAATACCCTGTATATATACATTGATAATAGGTGTACAGAATGTTGAAGTGCACAAGAGTGTTGTATAAAGAGACACTAGGAAATGTTCAGAAAGAAGCACCCCCAATTTTGTTTGAACCCATTTTTATTTTTGCATATTTGGAATGCTTTCCAATGTATTAGATCACACCTGAAGTGAATAGGCCGAATACGCTGTCTTTATGTAATAAGATGATGATTTAGTATTTTCTGTTGTGCACGACACAGAAAATCTAAGCATGGTATTCTATAGGGACGATTATGATAGCAGGCAAGTTCAAAACAAGGTTTGCGGTTTTCTTTTGTACTTGTTTGTTCGATAAACCTTCTCCGAAACGTTCTCGGTAGGTGGTTTACAACCAATCCAATGCAATTTGAGAGAAATTCGTATCCTCAAAAAATCTCCTCCTGGCACTTTAAGAATCACTATTTGCACCTATGAATAAGACTGATAATTTTAAATCTTTGCATTTTCATATCAGAGGAAACTCCACTTAACTTTGTACTTAAAGAGCAATATCAAGAGCATTCATTGTCCAGGAGTGGACTCCTCAGCAGGAGTCATGGTGTTGCGAGGCCCCTTCATGATGGCGGTGAGGTGGTAAAGTCCCCTGGAGTTATCACTAATTCATGAATGTAAGTAATATCTTGTTTTAAATGAATACCCTTACATTTCCAGAGTGGTATTTGATTCGAAAATTTGAAATTATAAAAGAAATGGGTGGGAAGTGAAGGCAGCTTAATGTTGCTGCAACTGATGCACCACTGGTAACAGACCTGGGTTTGAAACAAGACTTTTGGTAATTGATCATTTCTCTGTGGTTGTCTTATTGTCCCACCCAAAAAGTTCAACAGGAGACTATGACAGTGATGGACCCAAGATCGTCAAAGCACGTGGCCGAAGAAGAGTTCAAAGCTGCACGTTGTCAATCAACATCATACTGGTTCTCCGTCAATCATAATCATCGTCGTTGTCATCATCATCATCATCAACCGCCTTTGGGCTTTTCTCATGCCTAGGAATGGAGTGATTTCATCTCTCCATCTAACTTTTTTGTCTTCCTGGATGTCTTATTCCATTTTTAGATCTCCATGCAGTTATTAACTTTATCCATCTCCCATCAGTCTCTCTTGCCACATGACCAGCCCATCACCATTTCTTTGGCTTAACTGCATGGATGATGTCTGTGACTCGAGTCTGGTTCCTGATACACTCATTTGTTTTCCTCTCATGCCTATGCCAAGCATACATCTTTCCATGCCATGTTGGGCCACCATTGGCCCTTCCCACCTTTCCCCATCACTGACCAAGCCTCTGTACCCCATCCTGATCTTGTCCTTCGCTTAATTTCATCAAAGTCATTATGCTTCATACTTAATGACCTGCCCCAGATAGATGATTTCATCAACTTAAGTATGTGTATGCTAATCCAAGTATACAACAATAATCCAACTTGAGGAAGGAGGTCTGAGAAAAACTTTCTTGCTGTACCACTGAGTTTTTAACTCTTCTTTGAGTCCATGCTCTGATGATCCCGGATCTGCCACTGGACTGTGAAATGAGCTCTGTATGTTTTTGCGTCAATGTACTTGTAACATTTTGAGGCTCTCTTTGGAGGTAAACTTTGCTTATGTATTCAGGAAATTTGGTGGCGACATTATGCATGCCATAATTACTCTTCTGCTTTATACTCACTGAAAGTGGTAATTGATGATTTTGTATTTATCCATTTCTCCCAAAAATGCTTTTTGAAATGGTGAATTATACTGCAAAACTATTCACACAATAAAATTAATATTACCAAAACAGCAGTTTGACCCCATGCAGATTGTCTCTTATTTTTTAGAATTTTGCCAACCGATTTGAAAGCTCTATTACCCCTGTAAAAATCAGAAAAAAAATGTTGGAATTTTACCATATTATAGGCCCACAAAGGTAATTATTATAATAATAAATAATAATAATCCGTTTTATTTAGCACATCACCTAAACAGTCAGTCATTTTGCTTCATCTACGTGGCTGCTGGCCAAGCGCACATCCCTATCAGCACTTAGATTGTAATAGTCCCTGTAATGGCTTAGTCCCAAGATTTTGCTTGGGTTGACAAGGCATATGAGATTAAGTATTCTACCCAAGATCACAAACACACATTGACTGCAGCAGGTATCAAACTAATGATTTACACAAAGGTCTACGGATCATGAGTCACATGGTCTCAAAATCACAATTTGTTATAACAGCCTGAATATGCCCACTTTCCCCAGAGGTCTGTGTACAACTAGACTTAAGAAAAATCATGTTTGCCCACAATGAAATTTCACAAAATTTAAACATGTAATTAGTGGAATTACTAATTCAAGTCAGTTGTCAACTGTGGTGCTGTTTTATTCTGGTTTTGTCATAATAGGTGAGACTTTTAAACAGCTGTGTGAAGATTTCCTATTATAAAACAATTGTATAAGGACACATCTCACAGGGACACAAACACATTGTGAGGGAGTGTTCATTTCTGTGAATAGAAATTGTAAATGCAAATTTCATCAATTCTTACAGGCCTGTGACAAAAGGAATTGGTATGAATTCCATACTAATTGAGTAATGGATTTGCTTTTCCATAGCAGTGGCTTACAGACACTAAAGGCACTGTATTATCCATATATTTGTACAGAGACAATCATATTCAAGAATATGCCAGTCTTAATATACAAAGAGACTGGAAGAATGCTTACCCACAATGCAGCTGTATTTTCATTACAAAAAGTGCTCCATTATAATTCTTAAAATCCATTTCAGATAACACCTTGAGAATTAAACTTGAACCAGAAAATTATACAATCTAGCCATTTTATGTATCACTGTGTGGGTGATGCTATTATGCTATAAATGATCTTGTTTACCCCCACCCATTTCATTCATTGAGATTTTGGTATTGGAAGAAAGTTACTATATTTTTTCATTACCCCCAGGGCCGTAGCCAGGGGGGTGTGACGCACCCCCCCCTAAAAATGAAAAAGGTCCGCTTTATGATGTTTAAGGTCCGCTTTATGATGTTGAAGGTCCGCTTTGTAATGTTAAAGTTTGGCGCCTCTCTAAAATCTGTTTTTTCAAGGCTTTGGAGCATGGTATATTACTGAATAATGATCGGTTAATACTAATGATTGGTGTTACTATACTGTTTTCTTAACGCTGCGAGGGTGCCCTGTAACCTTCCCCCCCCCCCCCCCCCACCCCCCCTTCAGAATTTGGAGACGAAGGTGAAAAAATTTGGGTCAACCTGCGAGCGCAGCAAGCCGAAAAAATTGCTTTGTTGGTACGCAAAAGGTCCACTTCTGGCAAATCCGCACCCACCCACATAAATTCCTGGCTATGGGCCTGATTACCCCAGTGAAACCTAATGCCCATGCAGACAATGGGATTCCTTTTGGTGTTATTAACAAAAACTTCCCCAACTGTGGTCGACCACAGCAGCTCACACATGTGACCTATGGGTCCATTTATTCTTCTGTCCCAAGCGGCAGGGCCATTTAACTCAATTGTGTAAGGCTTTAAAGATTGATATACAAGCTTGGTGGGAGAACACCTTGACAGATTGGACCAGAATTGGATCACCTAACCTTTAACAGAGTAATATCTTGTACTGCCCCGATGCCATATTTTTTCCCCAGATAATATCAAGAACAAAACTAAGGCATTTACTGAATATGGATGCATTGTGGTATTACAGGCTGACTAGAGATTTTAAATATAATATTTTGTGTATGTTTAAAATAGTCACCTATAAAAACTAAGATTGGTCATCCTAATGCTCAATTCCAGTGTTTGAGGTGAATCAGATTTTCGTTTTGATGCAGTAAACATTAAAGTCTGCGCAGAGATTTCGAATATTATTTTTTTTTTGTGTAATAATGAAAAATAGTCCAACTAGCATAAGATAGTAACCTAAAATGCACATTCCGAAATTTGATGAATCGGATGTTTTCCGTTTTGATCAGTAAACATATTTGTGTAGTATTACGACGTCCCCATAGATACGTTATAAACAAAAATTCCGGATCCGTAATTTGTAAAACAAAGTTGTGGATTTTTTCTATATGAAGGAATTCGATTTAAGCTTAGCAATTTCACACAGTGATTAGTATATGGACAAGCATTATGTACATGCAAAAAACACGATTTTTTTGGGAAATTGAGGGCGCCCTCCTCAGGAAATCTCTGAGTCGGCCTTTAATGTACAGTATAACAGTGCCATAGGTTACTGTGTATAACAAAATTCCGGATCCAGAATTTTTAAACAAAGTTGTGATTTTCTATATGAAGGACAGCTTTGATATTTTCCCCAATGACAAGTATATGGAGAAGCATAATGTATATGCAAAAACATGATTTGTTTGAAAATTGAGGGCGGTGCCGCCCTCCTCGGGAAATATCTGAGTCAGCTTTTAAGTAATACCAATCCTTCTGTATGTTAGTTTCTTGTATGATATAAACATGCCAAAGTTAATTATTCTAAGTTTAATGTTGTGTTTTTAAAGCTTTATAACACAGCATGTAAAACAGAACCTGCGGGTGTAATGGAAGACGTATTAAATGGGACTGACCTTCCAATTCCCTCAAATGATAACCATTGTGATGTGACTTGACTCGTCTTTATTTGCTTTTCTGTAGGAATTTTAAACTCCTTACATAACAGATGGTACAAACTCTCATATTAAGGCCAAATTAAACATTTGTTTGCCATTCAGAAGAGTCTGTTGATCTAGCCCGGTGGAGTTCTTACCATTATCGTCCATGTTTATTGCAGAAGAATCAGAAAACAACTGTCTATGAGGAGCTATCTGAAGTTATTAAGTCCAACTGCAAGTTGAGGGGTAAAGTTGTGTTTTGTGGCGATTTTAGTGCTTAAGTGCGAACATCAAACAGAAGATTGTTCACTGACTCCATCAAGAGCAGTCTTCAAGCATTTGAATTTTGGTGTCTAAGGAGAATTAAGAGAATTAACTGGAAAGAGAAGGCACGTGCCAAACATCGAGGTACTGCAGAGAGATGGAACTCAGTGAACCTTGTTATGTGATCTCATGCAACGGAAGTTGCGTGGCAGTGCAGGTAACCTAGCAAGCACACTTCTAGAAGGCACAATTGAGGGCAAGAGAGCTAGAAAAAGACAGAACTAAATGGAGTGATGACATTAAGAGTTGGAGACAATTTACATGTAGACATAATATTTGAACGATGTATATTAAAGATTGAGAGAACTGATTCTTGGGCTATGCAGATGTATGGATCGTAGTAATGGTGGACGGAAGGAGATCAATTCTGATTGCTGTATTGTGAAGTGATAGTTTGGTGAGGATATTTTGATATATTAGGAGAGTTCCATGGTTGACAGGAGAGGTCAAAATCCTGCACATCTTTCTGTTTGATCACTGATGTACACCAGTGTGAGGAAGTTGATGTCGTAACCCATCCCTCACATCGCCTCTTGATACCAGTGATCATTGGGTCCCAATTAGTAGGAGAGATGAAATTAGTTCCTAACCACAGTGTCTGGATTGTAAGCGAGGCTCTCTCTCTGATCTTTGTTGAAGACGTGATAGATGTGGTTTGAGACTAAGATCAATAGATTAGTAACAATACTGCTTGGATTTTAAGATTTACAGATACTATGGCTGCAACCACTGGGAAATGCTCACGTTGGGTTGGTGCAGGCAACCAGCAATAATTCGCAAGGTGCTGAGAAGACACATCAAGCAAATTCGTGTTCCTTTTCCTGTGTCCGACGGTCGGATGCGCAGTATTCGGCTTGACCATAAAATAGGGCCAAAGCCCTATGGAGAATTGATTCACACGCTCCCCTTTCAGTTTCTATTAGACATGCCGTGACTTTGTCACAAAGTCTTGCCACGTGTTGGTGGAAAGAGAATGACCTGTCAAGCTTTCACCTGCCTTCGCCGTTGTTTAGATGATAACCTATTGATACTGAATTAGATACTCTTTCCTTTGATTAACGTTAGGCGCCACTGTCTTGGGTACTGTACCAAAGTGTTAATAGTTGGGGATCATCCAATATTCTCCCACTTTATGTGTTTCCAAGATAGCCAGGTTGTCTGCGCAACCAGTGCCACCATTTGAAGTTGTATCTGGTAGACGAAGTCGCGATTTAATTCTAGCTCTACAATGTTAATGCACCATCATGAGATTCATAATAGCTTTAGTGTCAGAAACTTGAAGCCATACTGTGCCGTTTAGTCAGCAAGGACCACATCAGCATTATCATTTGCCTCAAAGCATTCTTCGTTGTCTTGTGTGAGGTAAGGTCACATGGTCTGCGGTTGATCAGCTATAAGTGAAGGCAATCTGCTCATGTGGTAGCTAACGATTGGTAAAACCCTCTGCTTTCAGCTGGAGTGTCGTGGCACCATTACATTTAACGGCAACTGACGCCTGCTCTAAAAGAGCACTATGATGGGCGTGGGGCTGAGTTTCAGTCCTATTTGTATTCTTTGCATATGAGATTCAACATGTATCGCCAATCTATTTACTGCTTTGCACCTTACAATACATCTTATGCAAGATTGAAGCACTGTGCAATATTCAGTAAAATATTTTTTCCTTCGCAACTAATTTGTAGAATATACAAAAGCATTTTGTGAGTGAATTTCTGACATTTTGTCTTAATGTATTTATTGTCAAATTTGCCAATGACTTCACATTCAACCAGGTCAAATTTGATATTAAAATACGCTCATGGTCAAAGTTGCAGCTCTATACAAAAGAATGATTTCCATGCAAGTTCTGAAGGGGGCAAGCAGATTGATGGAACTTATTACATACATTCCATTCTTGCCCTTTGCATGACAGGAAGCCCAACCCCTTACTGTCTGCAACAAATGTCTAACGTCGAGCTCGCTTTGCCAAGGACCAAATCCATATCAGAATAAATCGAGGTACAAGAATCTTCAACTTTATCGATGTGATAACATCCATATTACTATACTTGGGTACCTTGCACACTTGAGCTCTGGTTATATGCGAACGAAACGATGGCATTGAAACCATTGCGGTGTGCACAGGTACATTATTGTCAAAGTACCTTGGCTGAGATTAGCTGGTCTACAAACTCTCCTCTAGGAGAGTGCGGAATTAATCTCTGGATCAGCAGGTATCACCAGCCCCCTGGATAACCGTTGTAGTGTACTAAATTGTGCTGATTCTGATCTGCCGCATCATTGCGAGTTATTGTCTGTTATGTTTGTTTAATGTCATCCTTGTTGCTGCATTCGTCATTCGTTAAGACTATCGTAAGTCTGTCTTGTGCTAGAAAGTGATACATGTACTATCACCGCCAAGTAAAAGGATGTTCCCAGATGATTTTCTTCTCTCCTCGAGGTCTGCGAGTTGATTGTAGCCGCCTTCTATTTACTGGCGACTTTAATATCCACGTGGATATTGATTTAGACCGTATAAATGAACAACATATTTCACCTCCACCACCTTCATCAACGTGTTCCTAGTCTTACAATGTCAACCATAATCTTTTTTTTATTTGATGGAAACATGACGATCTTGTAAGCTGCCTTTCAATCAAGGCTGTGATTTTTCAAGATTTTCCTAATCTCATGATTTTTTGTCGCCAAAATTTTTGCAACCAAACGCTGTTTTCTGGATTTTTCATAGCTTTCTATATCTGACCACCATGTAATCTATACCGCAATCAAATGCCCTGTCAACATTAGTCGTTATGAGCTAGTAGCAAGCATGTAAAATCTAGAAGAATCCGTAATTTTGTTGCTAATGACTTCCGCTCCGATATTCGATATTTATATACTTTGGTTTCAAAACTGTCGGACAGAGCCTGTTGTTAGCGATTGCATAACCAAGAACTTTGATGATCACGACGCATTGATTGGCCACCATCATGGTATTAAGATTACGTTAAATATTGCTTATATTTCTTATTGCAAATAAGAAAGTCGTCGTGTTGAGCGCAAGTGGTTGGAATCTTAACTCACTGTGGACAAAGAACTGAGCAGTGTTAAAAATACCGATTCTCCTAGAGTCTGCGAGACCGAATATCACTCGAATAACTCAACGTGACCTCCGTGGTATCAGCAAATTCTCGAGGAAAAAAGAAAATCAATGATTGACTAGTTTGTACCAGTAGTCAATAAATTTTGTGATGGAGTGATGATTACAGCCACTGGACTTCATCCTGTTGTGGTAACACAGTCATGAACCAGCAACGTCAGAATCTTTTTTATGGTGTCCGGAGATGAGATTTATAAAAGGCTACACTTGGATGTTTTTAGTGCATCTTTGCTGTTCTATAAAAAAAAGACAGGGACGTAACCAGGCCTGGTTCAGGGGCGAAGGCCCGGTGTGGTTCCAGGTGCGGAGTCCTTGGAAGCTCCTCTGTTTTGCCATCTTAGAAGGTAAAAAAAGAGTGTTTCAGAGCACAAATTTAACAATAAATTTGTTTGAAGCTACAATAAATCTTTCTTTCCTTTTTCCTTCCATCTTCACCATTCTCTTTTCTCTTCTTCCTTTTTCTTTTTGTTCTCTCTTCTCCCTTCCCTTTCTCTTCCCTCTTTTTGCTCTTCTTCTTTCCCTTTCTCTTCCTCTTTCTCTCCTTATTTCCCCTTTCTTCTCTCTTTCCTTTTTCTTTTTGTTCTCTTCCTTTTTTCCCTTCCCATTTTTTGCCTCTTCCCCGTTTTTTGTGTCGCCTGACGAATGTTCATGGAGGCACATACTAGTCCACATTCTGTGTGTCCGTATGCCGTGTGTCCTTCGTATGACTCGGTTAACTTTTTTACATGCTCTCAGCTAAAACGCTGTCCCCGCTTTACTTCAAACTTGATAGGAGATAGAGTGAGGTGCCGCCAAGTATTTTATGGTAGCTTTTGGCTTCATTATTGTCATATTCATGACTTTTAATTACTATTTTGCATATTTTTTCAGACATTTTGGTTACCCTTTTTTGAAATGCTCTCATGCTAAACGCTAATCCTGATTTACTTCACCTTGGGAGGGTGATAGAGTGGAGGTGCCAAATATTTATGTGTAAGCTTTTGGCTGCCTTATTTGCATATTCATGAATATTAATAAGCTATTTGGCAGGTCAATTAACAACACCCTCCCGCAAGGCTTGTGTGAATTACTGAGTCCGTCATGCCGTATAATGATGTACCTTGGTGTAAGGAATTCGGGTTAAAGAGTTCTCGACCTGATTAGATGTTTAGCATATTTCGGGCGAATAACATATGCAGGTATGCAAATTAATATGCCAAAATCATTGTAAGCGCTATATTTTTTGAACGACATCAGATTTCAGAAATTTCCTTCACTGCATTAAACCCATTATGGTGTCACATCTTCCTTTGCCAGTTGAAAAGGTTCTGATCCATGCGGCTTAGTATGCAAATTAGCGAATTAAATATGCATAATTGGCTGGATCGCTAAAATGGTACACGATATGCAAAATTCCTTTGCTACATGACAACCTACTATACCATACTCTTGTGTGTAATCATATGGAGGGGGCAGGGTGGGGTGTTGGGGAGGCGGGCAGGGTGGGGTTGTTGGGGAGGGGGAAGGGGGGGTTTGGGGAGGAGGCAGGGCTAGGGTGGTTGGTTGGGAGGAGGCAGGTGGTTGGTGGGGAGCAGGCAGGGTGGGGTGTTGGGGGTGGCCAGGGTGGGTGTTTAGTATCGATTGGGTTGCGTCAGGTGGGGGTAGGGTGGGTTCATCGTGAGGGTGCTTCGGGAGGGGTCGGGTGGGTGCATCGGGGAGGGATGCATTGGGTCAGGTAGTGCGTTGTGTGTAGGGGTGGGGTGACCTTCGTGACCTTGGTGACTTCATTGACCTTGGTGACTCTTGTGACCTTGGTTACGGTGTGGTGACCTGGTGACCCCATGTGCCCTTGTGACCCCATGTTACCTTTGTTACCCCATGTTACCTTTGTTACCCCATGTGACCTTTGTGACCCCATGTGACCTCAGTTGACCCCATGTGCCCTTGGTAAACCTCAGTGACCTTTGTTGACCGACCCCAATATTTTTTTTGCAACTCATGGGCTTGTCCAATTAATCTGGCTACATCATATATCCAATTTTATATCAAACTTTGTCCTTTTGTAATAACACTTCGGTCTCCTTGCATCGATCATTTGCCAAACGTCATCATAAAGCACGTGATCGCGCAACCAGGCGACCCTTGTGGTCGAGAACCGCCTTGTTTTGTGTCGGTGGGGGGGGGGGGGGGGAGCTTATCCCTGGCCCGTACTGGCTAGGCCACTGCAGAACAACAATGCGTCTAATCACGTTTATGTGCCCTATCGCATGAAAAAATGGATTTGAAAGCATTTCGAACAACTGGGATATTTTGAAGTCAATATAACGCGCTTACGAACCAGGCATTCATATAATAAGTTAATATATTCTGAGATGAAAAAATTCGCCAAATTAATTCTTTGACACAGGAGGCATCATGATTCATGGCGGATTTTACATAGGGGCGTGATCGGCGCCCCCCCTCGTTGGGAGAGAAACAACAAGAAAAAAAACTAAGAAGAAAAAAGGGTCAGGTGTAAAAACTGCCTATTCTACAAGTTAAAGCTTATTAAAGCGGTTTGCGTGATTTGTAAGAGGAGCTACTGAATCCTTATGGTTAGAAAATACACGTTGTATATTTTCAACACGATTGGGTCAATTTAAAAATTTGACCCCTGTACAAACCTGTGTTGGCCCCTCTCCTTAAGGCCCATTTGCTTCATGTAAGAATCAAGTTTTCAGGGTCCCTGTCAGTCTTCAACAGATTAATCACTCAAACCTATCACGTTTCCACTTTCTGTCAGGAAAATCATTATTGACCGCTCGGGAAAAGATAGACTCCAACAAGCACAAATCGAACGTTTGGATTGATTTTATTGTTGATAAACAACATCGAAATCCTTACTATTGAGCTCAGCCCTGACATAATACATCAGTCCACAAACCTCCATAAGTAAATTCAGCACCCTCCTCAACTCAGCCTCAGGAATCCCACCAAACCTCATGTGGCGTTTTCAACAGCCATCGTACCCCAATGGGCTACAATGAAACTAATATAAAGGACGGACAAGTTGTCGAAGAAGGGGTAGACAGGCAACATCTACGTCTCCTCTTTAACCTAAGCTGCCGCCATCATTCCATAGTCCCGTTGGAAGAGGGTACAACCCTGATCTAGTTATTGTCAGCAAAAAATCTCTAACGGTAGCAGATTGTTCTGAGATTCTGTCCATATTCAAAATCGACCAATCGGTATCAAAGTCAACGCTGTAGTAAGACCAAACAAAGCCTGCCTTTTAAGCGGCGCTTTAAGGGGGGGGGGGGGGGTATGGGGTATGACTTTGGTTTAAAAAAAAAATGGTCCCATTTACGAAATGAGAATAATTGCATGCGTATATGTGTATTAGTTTAAACTGGGTAGAAGGGGGTCTAGTGCACCCCCATGAAAATCAATTTCTAATCAATGTCTATATATCAGAAAAAATGCCTAGAAAAAAACGATTACCTATGTTAAAAAAATCAAAAATTGTCCCACTGCCATTTTAGGGTAAATTTAGACAAAATTAGGTAGGCCATTACAGAAAAAATATAGTTTCACCGAGCTCATCAAAAGAAACAAAATTATGTTCTAGAGCCATTAAGACCGCTTGCCATGCATATTTGTATTGTGTTTGCTTCGGATCCAAGATGGTAGCCCAAACATGGCCGCATCAAAGATCTACAAAGTATAAAAGTGCTAAGGTCTGTTTTATTTAGTCGTTTAGTCATAAAATGAGAAAATAATTAAGGAATATATGTCTTCGACATTAGAAATCATATCTGCCGTTTTGCTTAGTGAGGATATTAACTTTCAATATGGGCGCCAACTGTAGCCTTCGAATGTGTTAAACTTAGAAATTACCTTATATTGTTCCAATTATGAGGAGAAAATGTGAAGAAAGTATGAGAAAAATGTGCGTTTGACCAATTAATACCAAAGATTGGTATTTTTGCTTTGGTTAATTATTTGAAAATAAAGATGGCGGCTAATATCACCGGAGTTCCAAAAAATCTTGAAGCGGCTTTATTACCGACATCGGTTGAATTTAAGAAATACTTACTGGACAACAAAATAGCAGTTATGGAGTACTATGATATTAGAAATATTTGAAATTTGCACTTTATTATTCTTTCTGGGTGGCTATTTCTAGATATATGACAAAAAATAGGGTATTTTAAGTTTCAATTCTTTGAATTGGCCATATTGACCGCCCCATCTTAAAGTTAACCACAGAATTGCCAGCTGTCTTTATACTGGTCAAACGCATATATCTTATTACTTTAATTCACATTGTTATCTTATTGGGGACAATATAAGGTAATTTCTAAAGTTTTAAACACATTTGAAGGCGGACAAATTGGCCGCCATATGAATGTTAATATACTCACTAAGCAAAACCGGCAGATCGAGTTTCTAATGGTCGAAGACAGTATTCCTTAATTTATTTTCTCATTTATGACTATACAACTTAATAAAACAGACATTTTTAGCACTTTTATACTTTGTAGATCTTTGAGGAGGCCATGTTGGCTACCAACTTGGATCCGAAGCAAAACAACAATACAATAGCAGGGCAAGCGGTCTTAATGGCTCTAGAAGAACAAATTTGTTTTTTGATGAGATACGGTGAAAAATATTATTTTTCTGTAATGGCGATCATAATTTGAATAAATTTACTAAAAAATGGCAAGTGGGACAATTTTTGAATTTTTTGAAAATAGATAATCGTTTTCTACGAATTTTTTGAGATAGAGACATCGATTAGAAATTTATTCAGGGGGGTGAACGAGACCCCCTTCTACCCGCACTAAACTATATAGATTGTAATCTACAAAATGCTTTTTATTCGATAGCAATCAGACATTCGGTTCCCGAGACTACTGGCTGATCAAAAGTGAAGCAGTGTACGCGAAATTTGCCAAAAACGCATAGCTCCTATACTTTATCATGTGAAAAATTTAAATGGGGTTATATTTGAAGATATTTTAAAAGCTATATTATACGCCATTAAACAACATTATTTTGGCTAAGTCGGCAAAAAAAAAAGGGGTAATATAATCCTTCATATTATTGTGTCCATAATTTTAGGTAATTAAATGTACTGGGTACGTGAGGGGGGGGGGGTGGGGGGGGGGGGGGGGTTTTTTTTATGTATTTATTGTTTTCTCAACCCTGCGATATTTAGAAAAATTATTTTAAAAATTAATAACAGAACAATGGATGAATGATTTCGATGATTATTTATTGATAATTAGAAATTCGTATAAAATCAAATTTAAAAAAAATCCATATTTCACATCAAAAGCGCCCTCATTTTGTCTAAATGTTTCGAGGTCTATAACTCGTTTCGTTAAAATATTCAAACAACCACACGAAACGAACTTAACTAGAGAACGCTACATTCTATGCACATGAACTTTGCACACATATTCAGCACATAAGGGCTAGTGCCACCATTAAGCCCGATTTTCAAATTTGTATTCCCAATTCATTACGCCATGAAATTATGCGATTGGTCTATTGCCGGTTGCCATGGCAACGGTATCAAAATCCGCTCATGGTTCACTGCGTTTTTACCTCCTGCATATGTCAACCAAGTTTCGTCTCATTAGCTTGTTTAGTTATTTATTACGTCCGTCTAGTGTTTACCATCACAGGCCTTAAGTGGTTACCATGGCAAACCAGAGCAAAAATTGACATGAATTTTAAACTTTGTGACATTGGCTACAATATGATGTGTAACAGTTATACCACTATTTAGGAAAAGTCAGAAAATCACTTCAAGTCACTGCCTTCAGACCCCATACCCTCCCTATACTATAGGAAAACAAACTGGCAAGGATTCATTGATGACCTGGACAGGAAGAATAGTAAAGAGGATTGCTCCGAACCCATACTTAAACAAATTTGGCCAACTAGTGAACAAGACACCTGGAGATCATACCCGACGCTATACCACGCCTTTTCCAGTACTATGTGGCTAAGAATATCAAGAGTATTTAACCATGTTTGAAGTTGATCCTTTCTCGGCTAAAACAACTGCTAAGGTGAGGAAATTTCGGAGAGGATCTCACAGAAAAGATCAAAACCTGGCATACTTTAATTGAATCAACCAATATGACCCAATATGACAGCAAGAAAGCACGGTCTACCATCCGAAGCTTCGAGGGAATCCCACAAAACCTCACAAAGCCAAAATTTTACACCCAAACCAAGTTGCCTACCAAGTGCTTTTAAATGGCGAGTGCAGCAAGAAGATCAAACTAGACCCTAAGAGGTTCAGTGGCGATCGTGGTTTCACTCGCCCTTTCAACATAGACGAATTGGATTCCGGTACTTCAACCAGGAAAAGCGGTAGGCCTTGACAACACCTCAACTGAGCAGCTGACAAATTTCGGCCCAGTAGCAAAGGAATGGCTTCTTGAGCTCTACAATTGCTGTCTTATTTCCCACAGGTTCCCAAAGATCTGGAGGAAAGCACATGTTATAGCACTCCTAAAGCCTGGGAAAGATCCATCTAATTCCAAGAGCTATAGACGACGAATATCAATCCTCAGCCATACCTACAAGCTCTTTGAACGTCTACTGCTCGCTCAACCGTATCGCACCTGTGATAGACGAACACCTCATATCAGAACAAGCAGGTTTCCGGCCAGGCAAATCAACAACAAGCCAAATACTCAACCTAACTCAACACATCGAGGATGGTTTCGAGAAGGGTTTGATAACCGGAGGTGTGTTCGTTGATCTATCAGCAGCTTACGACACTGTTAATCACAGATGCCTACTCATAAGGTTTTGGAACTCACCAAGGATATCCGCTTGACTGAGCTAATCAAAGGATTGCTTGTAGACAGGATGTTCTTTGTTCAGCTAGGAGCGAAGAACAGCCGATGGCGTAGGCTCAAGAATAGACTACCACAAGAGAGCGTGCTCGCACCTCTCCTATTCAACATCTGTACAAACGACCAACCTAGGACTACTCGAGTGCAGTAACCTGTCGTTTTATATATGCAGATGATCTTGGAATTAGCGCACAAGATGCAGACTTCACAGTTGTTGAAGAGAGACTCTCCAAAGCTTTGGAAGAACTCACTCCTTACTAGAAGGAAATCCACCTACGTGCAAGTCCATCCAAGACACATTTGTGTGCTTTCTATCTACGCAACCGCGAAGCCAAACGTCAGCTTAAAGTAATCTGGTCTGTGATAACACTGTCTACATAGGAGTTACCTTGGACCGCACTCTCTCTGATAAGACCCACACCAAGAAGACGAAGAATAAAGTATGTTCACGCAATAACATATTGAACAAACTCACTGACACAAGATGGGGCCCTCGCGCACATACCCTAAGATCGATGGCACTTGCTCTGTGCTACTCGTGTGCCGTGTATGCTTGCCCTGTATGGGAAAGATCAACCCATGCCATGAACCTTGATTTAGCATTAAATGCCTCCTACCCGCTTATCACAGGAGTCTCCGTCCAACACCAGCGGAAAACTTATACATCCTAGCAGGATTTGCTCCACCAGACATTCGTCGTAGTGTGGCGAGCATGCAAGAGCGTAGCTGCCAAGTATCTAATGTAAAGCACCCTATGTCCGGGCACAGACCTGCTGCCAACCGCCTTAAATCCAGAGAGAGTTTCTTAAGCAAAATTCAACGTCTTGAATCAGTCTCTAAGTAGTTTAAGAGAGTCGCATTGTGGAAAGAAAGACTTGCTATCAACCAAGTAACATCTTCTGGAATTTAACCTGTTGAGCATCTTCCACCTGGAGCTGACTCCTCATGGGCTGAATGGCTATACCTCAACAGATTGAGAACCAGAATTGGCCAATCTAAGGTTTCCTCGCAGAAGTGGGGCTACCTGGAAGCAGAACAGGACACTAACTGTGGTTGTGGAACAGCACCACAGACAATGGAACGTCTCTTGGTCTGCCCATTGTTGAAGCAACAATGCACAGACAAGGACCTTGCGGAGTTCAGTGAAGGGGCCAGACGTTGTACCCATCTCTGGCTGGATCATATTTGAGAACCACTGTGTTTGGACAGTGGTTCCACAACTGGCGAGATTTATCAGGCGTGCTCCAGTGCACGGTCCTGGCCCCCTGTTGTTTCTCCTCTGTGTGAATGACATCCCAACATATAATTTTATCGAAAACCAGACTGCTAATGGCTGATTACTGTATAGAGAAACTCCTTCAGATGCTGCTTCACTCCAAAATAATTTAGATGCCCTTGCAGATGGGGAAAAGAAGTCCTCAAATTCACACTTACAAAATCAAAGGGAAACCGCTTCAAAGCATTTCTAGTCGCCCTTACCTTGGTCTTATCCTAAGCAGCGATTGCAGCTGGTCACCTCATATCAATAAGGTTGTCACCAATGTCAAGCAGACTATGGTATCATCAGGCGAAACTTCAAGTCCTGCGGCAAGGTTAAGTCACTACTTTGCCAATCCTCTGGATTGTCCAAAATTAGAATATGGCGTTTGTGGTTGGGCTACCTTCATTGAAGAGGAAAGTAAAAAGGCTTGATCCAGAGATAATCTGCTAGGATGTGTTGCAACAATTATACGAGGACCACCAGTGTCACAGCCATGCTGAACGTTCTTGGCTGGCCTCTGCCTCAGAATAGGCGTACCAATGCAAGACTTGCCATGCTCTACAAAGTACAAGATTGATCACGACCTGGTTGAAGTCCAACATGACCTCAAAACAAAATTCAGAACTCATCGTAGACCTCACCAGTTTTCCTACCACCGGCCAAATGCAAAATCAAAGTTTTACAGCACCAGCTTCTACCAAACCCCATACCACACTGGAATGGTATACCAGAATCCATTGTTAACCTTCCCAATTTAAACCAGTTCAAGAATGCCATGTCCGACTTTAAAGGGGGAGGGAGGACCAATCCATGTATTCCAGCTCCGGCGTACGTCCCAAACTCTGGCGGGATGTAGAATCTTCTATTTTGCTGGAGTAATATGATACACTCCAACATATCCAAAGTCGTGCTCTATCGAATAGTGCCTATTAATAGGACATCGTACTACATATTGACGCAATTCATTGTTGATTGGTGTGTTTTAAAAAATGCTCTGGAAGTGCGAGAAAGATCGGGCTCTCTTAGATTCTTGGAGTGGCTCATCTTTCTAGCACCTCCTTTTTTTTTTTTTTTTTTTTTGTTGCAACAATTATACGAGGACCACCAGTGTCACAGCCATGCTGAACGTTCTTGGCTGGCCTCTGCCTCAGAATAGGCGTACCAATGCAAGACTTGCCATGCTCTACAAAGTACAAGATTGATGAGAGGGAGGACCAATCCATGTATTCCAGCTCCGGCGTACGTCCCAAACTCTGGCGGGATGTAGAATCTTCTATTTTGCTGGAGTAATATGATACACTCCAACATATCCAAAGTCGTGCTCTATCGAATAGTGCCTATTAATAGGACATCGTACTACATATTGACGCAATTCATTGTTGATTGGTGTGTTTTAAAAAATGCTCTGGAAGTGCGAGAAAGATCGGGCTCTCTTAGATTCTTGGAGTGGCTCATCTTTCTAGCACCTCCGTAGCAGCTTAAACCGATAAGTGATGAAATGCGTAAATAAAATTGAAAGAAAGATTAGACTTTTCGCACTTACCTTTTCAAAACAAACCCATCAGTGATTTGGTATAAATGCATAGGGAATTTCTTCTACCTATTTTAACGCCGCGTCGACTGCATTATATGTTAAAACTTTGACCATTTTTTGTATTGAAAACTATTTTATTTTTTAAATTCTGGGTTTCTTGAAGTATACTTGATTCCCATACTTTTATATAGCAACATGAAAGTAGCCAAACTTTCTGAACGGCTTTCAAATTTGACAAATGGCAACATTAGGATTTTTATATTTTAGATCAATATTTAATGTCACCGCATAGGGTACACAAAGCTTGTTTTCGTTAATTAAGATCATCAAATTTCAGGAAAAAAGTACAATATCACATTATTTGGATTTGGAATGATCTACGCGAGTGAATTCAAGTTATACTTTTTATAAGAAATCATATTTGTTCAACACAATAATTTTAAACAAGTCTGACACCATAGATTGTAGATACTAAGTATTTGAAGGTTATAATACGATGCAGACATGTTCCTTGATATTGAGCAGTAAATCGGTATCTGTTGATTGAGTTCCTGCTGGAAGTTGTGACCCTTGCATTATCTGATGACCCGCATGCGTTATTTGATGACTCGTGCATTATCAATAATCTAGCACGAGAAGTTGAGTTGGAAGGGGTTAGCCATAGTAGCAATATATTGGTTGATATATCAAAACACATCCTCTGATAAATCGGAAAAGCTCTTTCTACAGCTGGAAACACCTGGAAGTATGAGAAACCCTGGAGTTTGATGTGTCTATATATATGTTCTAATAAATTGAAAATATTTACAAATCTGTCGATAATCGCATGCATGATTGCCGAGGATATTCCGATAATAAGATGGACTGTTGGGACCAAATGTCGGTGATAAAACCCCCTGCATTTTAGTCGAGAATCCCATAATTAATACTTGTTAGTACACATTTTGTGGAAAATAGTCTTCTCCCCCTCTCTCTCCTCTCTTTCTCTCCCTCTCTTTCCCTCTATTTTGAATGACGATTCGACTTTTATGGAGTGAGAATTTTAGACAGAACACAAGGGAACGATCATTATTTACGCGGGGGGATTCATTATTTTTTTGGCGAACAATTTCGCATTCTTCGTATTTAATGAAATTTCGCCACTTTAAAGTTCATGTTTCCACTCTCTACTTGATGAAAATGTTCATGTTCCCCCTCTCGCTCATATTTTTTCGTGGGGGATTTACCTCAAATCCTCCATTCCTCTCATGGCGTATTGCCTCAAATCCTCCATTCCCCTCCTGGCGTAAATAATGACCTATCTCTAGAGAGGAGTTTCACAAGGACGCGTAATACATTGTGTGATATCCTTTAATTTTCATAATGCGAAGCGGCGGCTCTCGTTACGTGAGATGGCACGTTGTTGAGCCTTTTGCGCGTTCCGAATTGGGAGTGATAAAACTTGGAGAAAAGGTATTTATTATTATTTGAATAATCGTGCTGGTAAAATTGAAGTTTAACACTGTTAATAATGATTAATGCGATTCTGAACTGAAGCTGAACCGTCATGTTTGGATTTTCTCCAAATCAATTATTTTTTACTAGTAACGCACCAGATGGCGTCAACATTCGGACACTGAACTTTGATAGCACTGTTATAAACAGGGTGTCCCGGTGTTAAAAAGTCCATTTGCCGTATCGTCCGTGGCATAGTTAGTCTTCATATCGGTTATCTCCAAAGAGCAGGAATTACAAGAATACCTTGGTTAATCTCAGACTTTGGGGCTCTACTAATCATGCTAATGGTAGAGACTTCTTTCCTTTTAAAACGTGTTCCAAAAACTACATTTTTATTTCAAATTATCTAAACACGCATTTTATACACGTATTAAAAATATTATCCGCTATTTGTACAGTAATGATACAATTCTTAATTTGCCCGTAATGTGCGGTGCTTGGGCACGCATTCACAGAGATTTGACTTTTTAAAGTCATCGTTTTGACCTAAAATTTGAAGACAGGGACTCGCACGGCAATTTGCCTTTTCCCTATTGAGTGGTCATAAATATGGATAATGTGACAACTCTCCAGTAATATGGCTAATGAGTTTGTAGTTTCTCACATTGACGAGAGCCAGACTACAGCAGGACGCATTTGGGGTATAAAGGAATGCAACATTTTTGGGGAACATACTCGACAAACCCTGTATATGTTTACATTTGTAATATGGTATGCAGCAATTGAATATGTCATTACTACGGGAAAATATGATAAATCATAATCTTAAACACCCCTTAACGAACTCAAGGCTGTTGGACTGAAATCGTGTGGCTTTGAACGATTTATTTATTTTGATTCAAATGCATAATTACCGTATTATTTTTGTGCAAGATGGCCTATAGGCCAAATAGTTTCAAGTAATTCCAAGAAGCGTATTAGCCCAACTTCACTGTAGTAATAGTAGTAGTTAATTAGTACAAAATATTTGATAACACTCAGATCTAGGATCAATGGGAATTTGACTTCTCTTGCTGACATACTCCTTTCAGAATTTGAACACATCAGTATTTCATCAATTCAAAGTAAACTATCTTTGAAAAGGGCATTCACTGCGTAGAATAAACCAGGACAATAGTGCAGGTCCTACAGGAGGAAGTTGGATGGACTGCATGGCGCATATTAGTTGGGTCATCCGGAGCAATTCTTTCACCGTGGAGAGTGAAGGATCATTTCTCAGTGGATTTGTCTTCTATGAAGGTTAATGATTTTTTTTAGCGTGAAAGTGAGAGGAATCCCGGGAGGCAGGGGGTCCATAATACATGAGCCAAAAGGAAAATTTGCTGTAATAGTACATGGGGAAATGTAATTGATGTTTTGCTTTAGTTTTTCATATATATACAATTTTGACACCAATGATTTTTCAATACAGAATTTCATGGAGAATCTGAAAATCATGGGTGTCATTTTTTAAAATGTGTTCTTGGGTGTTTATAAGGGGGAAAATTTGTACAGGGGTAAACAATAAAAGTGTTTAAATTGTTTTATAATATATACCAATCTGTTCGGTTGTTCATAAGGTTTCTAAAAAGGTATAGTTTGCCATATTTTACGACCTATTGTTTTAGTTCAATAGGCTCATGAAATTTCAAGGTCATTATTTAGGCCTATAGAATGGTCCGATTTTGTTTTCATTGGGTCATACTAAATAAGAAAATGTATATAGATTCTGTGTTTCACATTTCAAAGTGAGACTTTTACAAATATGACTAGTAATCTCCCATAGAACCCGTGGACCACGGGCATATTTGCCCTCTTAATTATCATCAAAACGTCATTGACAATGCGACCTGTACATTTTCGGCTTCTGTACAGTAAGACGAAAAATTTGACATCGTTTTGAAACAAACTTTTACCCCCAGTGTGACCTTGAACCCGTTTTGCCTTGTAACTCTTGTACTATAACCCTCAGATAGGGCAAACTATACCTTTGTGTAATCCTTGAAAGGTACTGAACATGATGGTACACTTTGAAGCTCTTTGAAACACATTTTGACCCCTGTATAAACCTTTCCCCCTAGAGTACATCCAAGAACACATTTAAAAAAAATGACACCCATGATTTTTGGAATCCTCATATAATTTTGATTTAGAAAAACCTTGGTTGCAAGATTGTATATGAAATTTTCACAAAAGTACAGTTCCACATGTACTATGGTATAATAGGTATCTAAAGTACCCGTCTTGGTACAAGGACTGAAAAGGTATAAAATACAGCATCATTTGTATACGGACTGAGTAATTTCGTGCAGCATTGTGTCTTACCACGAGTATTCCCTGAAAATCAATGGAACGTTCCAATCATCGTTCGATCCGGTGTAAAAGGAGATCTGGTCCGGCAGGAACTATAATCCAGGCTCCATAGACGACAACGGAATAAAGCATGAAACTAAATGTTCCATGAAGAGTCAACTGAATCGAGTGCCCAGCTAGGCTTCACCTTTGTAGGCGGACTGTGAGTCCTGAGGACTATATCTCCTGCCACACTGGTGTGAAAGCAGATATAGTCCGCCGGGAGCCACAGTCCGGGCTCCATAGACGATAACGGTATAAAGCGTGAAACTAATGTTGCGTGAAGAGTCAACTGGAAGGGGACCCTTTTCTTAAGTGTAGCTGGACAATGAGTACGGTGGACTATAATTACTTCTACACCGGTTCGACCGAAAATAAGATCGTGATAGGCCATCAAGCATGGGAACATTCAAGCGAGTGTTCCTGAATCTGGACACCATGAAGTTCGACTATCTTTTTAAGATTTGAGAATTTGAATGGGCTATTCCAGAAAAAATGCCCACCCCCCCCCCCCATAGAGGGCAAAATTTTGTGTTCACAAAATATCTGGAATTCCTGCTATCCTTCGATGAATTATCTGGAATTCCAGACGCTACCTTCCGTAAATTACCAGGAATTCCAGACACTACCTTCTGTAAATTCCAGGAATTCCTATACTACAAATGTAAAAAAAAAACTTCCTAGAGGATTATTGTTAGGGGTATAGAAAGTGTTGAAAATATTGATTTTTTCCGGATTTTCCTCTGAAATCGTAAAAACACTGGAATTCCGTCACCCTCTATACCTAAAATGGATGGAATTCCCACCCCATGTTAGACATTAAATTATGGAATTCCAGCTTTCAAAAGTGACAAAAAGTAAGGAATTCCGGCGCCCTCTATAGGGGGGCATTTTTTTTGGAATAGCCCAATGTAAGGAGATGCCACATGAAACTTTAATTCAAAGAGGTTCCTAGCATTTTGCTTTGTAGCAAAGTAAAACGACGCCATCATAGGTCAAAGAATACGGTCCCACCGCGCCTCCTCATGTGCTCGTTAATTCCATGTTACCCTTTCAACGCCCTCTATGAAGCCGCGTGAAAAAGTTGATTGTCCTTTTGGGAAAACTTCAAGCATCGATCAAACGCAGATCGGGTTTTGATTTTTTTCAATTGTTGTTTAAGCAGAAAAAAACATCATTCTGAGATCCACCCACCGGAGACAATTTTATTCCCGTTGGATAACAGGAAAATGTCATACTTAGCTATACCATATCTTACGACATTTATTGGTAAAGTACTTTGACTTAAGTTGGTTTTGATTTATTTACAATATTGATTTGTTTTAAAATCGTGTTTGTTTTCAGAAATGTGTTTTGTGTCTACCCATATCAACAGTATCCCGGTGGTTCTATACTATTACAGATACGGATTTCCTAGTATAGTTCGAGAAAAATACCATATTGTTAGATTTTTCTGGATTCCTAAAAAAATGGGTAGCAGCCAACTAAAATAAAATGTGACACCAATTAATGTGAATTGATATTAATGTAACACCAATTCGTGTGAAAGATATATGAACGTAACAAATAAACCTTTCATTTGTGTAAAAAGTAAATGCCAATAAGTGTGTAGGGAAACACCAATCGGTGTCAAAAGTATCAGTAGCCAAAGTTACACCAATCAATGGGGAAAGTAACAGCAGTTAGTATGAAACTGAGTAACATCAGTGTTTAAGTTAACACCAATGTAAAACGAACGAAATGTCAATTGGGGTTATTTCCATGTCAATTGTTGTTAACGTCAACCAATTCGTGTTTTATCAATAGCAACTGGTGTCATCTCACCGATTGGTGTTACCTTTCACATTAGAGCTAACGCCAATTGGGGTAACGTTCATGCCAAATTAGTGTTACAGCAAAGCAATTGGTGTTACGTTCGTACCGATTGAGTTACCTTTCACGCTTATTAGAGCTAACGCCAATTTGGGTTACGTTCATACCAAATGATACCGTTACATTAATAACAATTGGTGTTACGTTCATGCCAACCGGTGTTACTCTTTACACTAATTTGTACTGCTTTTCACACTGACTTTACACCACTTGGTGTGAAAAAAGACAAGTTAATGTGAAATAACACCAGTTATATTTACGATGAAAACCACAGTACCAATTGTGATATACTCTGCACACTATAACCGGTGTGAAAGTAATTATAGTCTGGCGGGAGAACTAGTCCGGGTTCCATAGACAACAACGGAATAAAGCGTAAAACTAATGTTGCGTGAAGAGTCAGGCTGAATCGAGTGCCCTATTCTTTACCGTTGCGGCGGACTTAAGAGTCCGGCGGACTATAAACACTTCTACACCTGTGTGAAAAGTAATGCTTATTGGTATGAACGTAATATCAAATGTGGTGTTGAGTTCATATCCAATTGGTATTACTTTTATTCCCGAATTGGTGTTACGTTCATACTAGTTAGTGTTACGTTCGTACCAATTGGTGTGACTTTCACACTTATTGACGTTACACAAATTTGTGTGAAAATAACTCCAAATTGTGTAAAAAGTAAATTGTGAAAAAAGTAATTAATGTGTATACAGTAAAACAAATTGGAATGAACTTAACACCAGTTGGTGTTAACATAACACCATTTAGCATGATCAGAACACCAGTTAGTGTGAAAAGTAATACGGTTTGTGATTTGTTTAAGATGCAACGAGGGATTTCAAAGCATCCCTAAATTGTGTCATAATGTAGTAATTCCATATACAGGGTGAGACAAACAAAATTTGACCCTGATTGTGTCCGCCATTTTGAATTTTTAAGTAATATTTGGTATCATCTGAAAGCTGGGATCATTATCTTTAATTTACTGCAAAGATCATTCACATCGGTTAGGTATAGACCGAGCTACAGTCGTTTGAATCAAGTAGTCGGTTTTCTGCTCTGTCCACGGATTCACATTGAAATGAACGGCGTTCAGCGAAGGAAATCCGTGTCCAGAAGAAAACCAGGCTATTTATTCAGTGCAGATTCTTGATTCGAAAGACTGTAGCTCGGCCTATACTTAACCGATTGGAATGATCTTTACAGCAAATTAAAGATAATGAAATAAGTATTCCGCAGATACCACATATATAGTGTTAGATATATATTATTTACAAATTCAAAATGGCGGACACAATCAGGGTTAAGTTTTTTGACTCACTATGTATATAGATTAGATACTCAATATGTCTTAAAAGTGAAAAGAGGTAATTTTGATTTGCCTATATTTCAATATAAAACAAAACGGAATTTTGCATTTACCACAATAGAAATTAGAAATTACACAATTTTTGTACCAAATGGTACTCAGCTTAATCCTCTCCGATGGGAATATTTTTATGGAAAGCTTTACAATAATGCAAAAATCAGGGTTTTCAACTTCTTTAGGGACACTTGATATGTGAAATCTCTCGTTACACCCTTAAATTCGATTTAAAACATCCTGATTCTTTGTAGTTGTGCATTTGTTAGGCTTTTAGATGAATAAAGCAAGATTTTTGTTAACATTCACACAATTTATCTAGTTTGCAGCGGCAGTTCAAGTGGCCCTTTAAAGTGATTGTGCTAGAATGAACCCATATTCCCCGATTTTGAGGGTTTTAGCCAAAAAACACGGACGGAATACTGATTAAGGGGAAAGGCACCACACTTACCTAATTTAATAAATAAATAAAACAGTAGAAAGGAAAACAAGTATTCAGAATATTCTTGTCACCCTATAGCTATACTCACGGGGAAGTACAGGGTGACCCAATAAAAATTTTACCCGAAATTAAAGTGATATTGCTATATTCCGTGGACAAGTCTATTTTGCTGAATTATTGTTCAGTGGACCATATCTTGAGAACCACTCAACCAAAATGAACATTTTTTTTCAGGCAAGATGCTCAATTACCCATTCTTTACGATAAAATAAAATCCACAGATATCAAATTTTAAAAAGTGGAAAAATATCACTTTCATTTTGGGTAAGTTTTTATTGGGTCCCCGGGATTGGGTCACCCTGTATATAATGTCATAGGCTTACACTCTATAGCAGTTATATGATATAACCCTGGTAATGATATATAATAACAACACAAATGAGTTGACCTCATTTTAGCCCTCGACCTTAAACCCTTACGAAATCAAGGCGTATTTTGTGGACAAATGACCTGAGGCGACAGGCCAAGAGAATGACGCTGATACACCCAATCTGTCACTATCGCGTGCCTCTTTTCAGCCCGAATCGAGGACAGCTTTCGTCAACTCATCAAACCTTCTTCATGTCTATAGGGAGTTTCAGAAAAAAAAAGAAAACCCAACCGGGCCCAAACGACCATCAAAGGTGTAGTATTGGATCATTTTGATATTATATAAAGTATATTAAAAACGAGTGAAATGTTATCTCCAATCATAATACATCCCATCTGAACAATATTATGAATCATCAAGCTTAGCAGAAAGTTATGGAGAGGTTAAATGGATTAAACCATCATGTGTGTATGGCATCAACAACTCGTGTTGACATATTGTAAACATTTAGGATTAATGTAAACCTTGGCATTACTTTCTTCTGGTTTCTAACAAAATATCATTTATCGGGCGAATGTTTTGAACTTCATCGTATGTATTCTCCAATCTGACACACTGCACTGTTAGCCATTAACTAGAGCTACCTGTATTCTTATAATACTACACCACCATGCATGTCACGTGGATCAAGTTAATTTGAGGTCAACTCAAATCTAGGACTCTATTTACAACGATGTCGGACTGCAATCTGCCAACTCACAACGATACTAGTATTTACCGAAAAAATATCAAAATGACTTTCAAGTACTGAACAGGACGTGGAGTTAAGTTAAACTTTACAATTGAGAAGGAATTCGAAAAGTGTGTGCTTTGTCTCTTATAGCCTTCCCGCTTCCAATTTGCCGTCTTTTTACCTGCACATAGTGGAGGTCTACAAGTACTGACGTCCTTCCATTAGTAACTTTGTCGCATTTATCCAAGATACTTTTGTCATTGCATTGTTCACCTGAGGTTTTGCTCCAAACAAAAATAGCTGATAGTTTAGCATCATAATTACCAGTCAGTTAAAATTTTAGTCAAATCCTGCTGTACATTGTATGGTAAAGAAAATTATCTCGGAAAGTCTATATATTTATTTATTTATTTTTATTTGTATTTATTTATAACAATGGCTATATAGCCAGGACAAGCCCAATAGTGACAAAGCACTAAATTAAAGGGATGCCCATAAAAACACACAAAAATAAGAGGGCAGCCCTAAAACCAAAAATGAAAAGACACGATGGATGGAAAAGCGAAAAAAATGGACCATACAAATTAAGAAAAAAAAGGGATGTGCGAGGTAAACAGCGGCTTTGAAGGCTTTTAGGGAGGTGCACTTGACAACATCCTCGGGCAGGTAGTTCCATAATTTGGGAGCAAATGCATAAAAAGACCTTTTGGAAAGCGAGAGCCTGCGGAAGGGTGGGTCAAGAGAGAGACTATTGAGATTGCGAAGGGTGGGTCTAGGGTGAGACTTGAAGGGATTTGGGGAAGAGCAAAGGTGGTTAAGAATCTTGAAGAGATGGCACAGGACAGCAATGTCACGGTGCTTAGATAGGGGAGGAAGATTGGAAGCAAGGAGGAGATCTTCATGGGAGAGATTCCAGGACTGGAGAATGACTCTGCAGGCAAATCGCTGAGTAGATTCCAATGTTGGTTAATGTGATGTTTAAATGATGCCAAGTGATACTGTCGTACTCAGGGATGGGTTGAACTCTGGGGTTGAACCAAGGCAAGGTATAGGGAACAGCGCGGCGTGTGGTAGGGGAGGCGTTGTTAAAAGCCCTATGGATATAGCCTATTGTTTTCCTGGCTTTCTTGCAGATATAGTCCACGTGCATATTCCAGGATAAATTTTCAGAGATGTGAATACCAAGGAATTTAACAGACGAAACTCTTTCAATCACCTGGTTATTCATGCTGAGACAGAGGTTGGGAAAAGGGTTTTTCTTGGTGGAAATGACCATGAGTTTAGTCTTGCTGGCATTGGCAGTGAGATTGTTGTTGTTAAAACAGTTATGAATAGTATCAATGTCTGCTTGAAAGCTGGTGATATCACTGTCATAGCTGATGGGTTTGTTTCGGGTGGTGTCATCAGCATAAGAACCAAGGAACTGTTGAGAGAAAATGAAGAATACGAAAGATCATTGATATAAATAAGAAAGAGTAGCCGCCCCAAGACAGAGCCCTGGGGAACACCAGAGAGAACAGGGACAGGATCAGAAGAAATGTCATGAACGGAAACAGACTGTGTACGGCCGGAAGGGTAGGACCTAAGCCAGCAAAGACTCCGGGGGACCAGTGATCCCAACAGAATGGAGTTTACGCAAAGGAGGGCCATGGGGGACTTTGTCAAACGCCATACTTAGTCGAATAAGGCTACAACCACACTTTTTCGAATTTCAAGATGCTCATACCAGTCATTAAGGGTCGTGAGGAGGGCATCAGCAGTGGAAGACTTTGGAAGAAAGCCAAATTGATGCTTGGTTAGAACTTTATTGCGATTAAGATGAGAAAGGATGTGCTTGTGGATAACACTTTCCAAAATCTTGCAGACAATTGGTTGTAATGATATGGGACGGTAGTTGAAAACAGTGACGATCACCAGACTTGAAGATCGGAATGACCCGAGATAGTTTCCATGCACTGGGTGTAGCACCAGTGGAGATGGAAAGATTAAAGATCTTACATAGAATGGATGAAACTGTAACAGCACAATTCTTAAGCATCGTAGCTGTTATGCCATCTACACTTGCAGCTGAGTTATTATTTAGCTTGCGAATGAGCTTAACGATTTCTCAGGGACTACACTTGAATGAGAAAGAGTAGAGGTAATGTTATAGTGCGGAGCAGAAAAGTTGGGGGGCAGCATCACGGTTGAAACACTCAGAAAAAAATTGACTGAATGAATTGGCGATCTCAAGAGGTGTAGAAGCACATTTTCCCTTGTAATTGATGGTATCAGGAATGGAGGATTGGCCGGACCGTGACTTGACATAGCCCCAGAAGGATTTGGTTGGAGAATCATTCAAGAGGCTGGCAAGAAAGGTTTGCTTGGCAAATTTCAAATGGTTTGAAAGAACATTCCTGGCAGCTTTATATTTGATATAAATACCAGTTTTCAGAGTTTTTTTTCCATCTGTTGAACAGTGCATTTTTTTCTTGATTTCATACCTGAGCTCAGAATTGAGCTATGGAGGGTCTTTTGACTTACACAGGACAAACTTTTGGGGAATACACTCAGACATGGTTTCCAAGAAAAAACTGTAGAAGTTATCCCAAGCAGTATCAACATTAACATTGCCATCAAAACTGTACATAGACAACCTGTTTGTTGGACGCATCCCAGTCAGCTTTAATTTTGTTGTACAGGTATAACCAAATGAGTCTGCCAACATCAGGTTGAGGATCAGGTAGGGTGATGTTGAGATTACATTGAATGACACTATGGTGACTGGCACCAAGGGGGGGGGTGGTTGACATCACTAATTAAATTAATATCATTTGAGTATATGTTGATCAATAAGAGAATGACCGGTATTGGTAAAAAAATGTGGGCTGAGAAATGTGCTGAAATAACCCATGACTGCATTTAAGATCCAGTAATTCATTGAACAGGTAATGGGAATGGTCTAACAAATTGACATTGAAGTCGCCATGGCAATATCTTCGTATTGGGGGGACATGCAGCTGTAACTTGGACAATACTAGAACTCAGAAGAGGGAGGCTGTTAGTGGAGCGGTAAGGAGGGCGGTAGTACAGGCATAATCTCAAGATCACATTTTTCAACTTGCATTCAATCCATAATATTTCAGAGTTTGCATTGTTTATGTTAGGACATAAACGGGGTTTCAAAGAGTGATGAATTAGTAAACATACACCACCACCGCGTGATGGCCGATCGTTTCTAAACACTAGGTAGTCGTTATTGAAGGAAAGTTCACCATCTGATATGTAAGAGTTTAGCCAAGACTCTGTAATGGCAATTATTACAGGTTTACTGTCCAGAGAATTAATCAGACAAAAAGTTCATCAATTTTGTTAGAAATGCTTCCTGCATTTAGAAGGAGCATAGATTGATCACCCTAAATATGTTGAAATGAGCTTATACTATCATTAATTTGATGACTACAGTCAGAATCAGAATTAAATGATGTAGCACGACTTGAGAATGAAGCATCAACGAAATGAAGCATCAACGAAGGGTAACTCCTGAGCAGCACACACAAGGACACTGGAACAGGTAGGTCACGACGCCGGTAGATACTGGCTGGAATAGTGGCACACTGGAGATGAAGGGGTTTCTGGCAAGATGAGCAGGAGCTCCTGCGGTGGTCACGTCGAATGGCACGTTCACACTTACAACATGCATCTTTAGACGAAGGTCCAGGATTTAACTCGATGTCCCCATCGAGAATAAGCTGGAAAGTTGAGGAGCAGTTATCATAATACCGAATACGAGTTTTTCCAAAGTGATGAGATTTAGCAGTATGAGTTCTTTTATAACAGGCATAAAATTGATCACAGGTTGATACAGGCAAACTTGAAACATAATCAGCTGGTTCATCAGTTGAGATGTAATCAGAAGAGCTGTGAACAGTTAAGTTACTGATGCTGTCAAGCTTGGAGGGGAGTTGAAAGTAACAGTACTGAGTGTAGTACTTGATGTGGGGAGACACAATCACAAACAAAGCCAGAGTGATGTAAAAAGTCAACTTGAATAGAGAAACCCCAGTTCCCTTACTTAAAATGGTGATGGCTCATTGATTCACATCAAGGACAGTCCAATTGAGGCAGCTACACAATAATGGAGGTGTATAGCCCAGTAGTGTAGTGTTGCAATGATCAAGGTGGAGAATTCTGCAGAGTGCTGCCAAGCATATAATAAATGGAGGTTTAACAGAGTTAGAGAAATATGCAAACTATCACATTTTCAGCAAAACACAACCAACTAGTGGAGTCAGCACATTAAGTTTGACCAGATGATACATGATGATAAAATCAGGTTGTAAAGTGAAGCTGATAGAGCATATTAAGTGATTTTTTCTGAGAGCTGATGTGGAGCTGATCCACACACATAAAGTAGCCATTATCAATTCATTATACAGGGTGAGTAAAAAAAAACTTGACCCTGATTGTGTCCGCCATTTTGAATTTTTAAGTGACAAATATCTAACATATTTGGTATCATCTGAAAGCTGGATTTATTATCTTTCATTTACTGCAAAGGTTAGGTATAGACCGAGCTACAGTCGTTGAATCAAGTAGTCGGTTTTCTGCTCTGTCCACGGATTCACATTGAAATGAACGGCGTTGAGCGAAGGAAATCAGTGTCCAGAAGAAAATCAGGCTATTTATTCAGTGCAGATTCTTGATTCGAAAGACTGTAGCTCGGCCTATACTTAACCGATTGGAATGATCTTTGCAGCAAATTAAAGATAATGAAATAAGCTTTCCGCAGATACCACATATGTTAGATATATATTATTTAAAAATTCAAAATGGCGGACACAATCAGGGTCAATTTTTTTTTACTCAATTCATTATATATCCCTAACGTCCCTAACTGCATTGCATTTTTGAAAAACAAAAATCACGGAGCGGACCCGCTGACCTGTTTAAGGGGGAATTTTCCCCTAGATCTAACAAGAAAAATAATGCTACCTCTTTTTTGGGGTGATCGTCAGATTTTCCTCTAGGGACGTTAGGGATGTAACAAGTGTGGAATTTTCCCCAGTGACCATTATTGCTGAGGGAGAACTTCTTTAAGAATGGATGTAAGATACCTACAAGAAAATTGTGTGAAGCTCATCTTCTTAAATTGCTTGTGGTGTTGTCAAGATCAATTCAGCTGAGTAAGCCGATTTTGGGCCGCGTGTATCCATGATATATGGACGCTCCTAACATGGCCCACTTGGACTTGGAGTCTAGAGCGGATTGAGAACAGTCAGGGATATTCAATGCTGGCTGCGATGTACATGTACAATTGTGACTCTTGGTATGCGGGACCGACGATTTAACGTCCCTTCCGAAGGACGGGGTGTTTTTGTGAATTATTTGCCCAATTCCAAGTGAACCATGGAGGAGAGCGGTATTCTGTTTTGATCAATGGCTGGTAAACAGATCAAATCCAGAATTGAGCACCCGGGTAAATCCCAGCATGTGTCCCCACCGGGATTCGAATCTGGGTTTTTTTGTAAATTTGAGCGACAGGTTTCCGCTCTTAATCTCCAAATTGAACGATGGGCCTATAATTAAAATATCTCTTATCCTTCCCACACCTTTTCAAACGAGTCAGTCATGTTCTGCTTACGTATTGGATAATTAACTTAATACACAGTTAAAAGAATCTCTGGCCTAAGACTCATCTGCAATAGTTTTTTTTTTTTTTATTTGTTTGTTTTTTCTTTTTGCTTTTCCATTTTATTTAATTTTTTGTTTTGTTTGAATCAGAAAAAAAAAAAAAAAAAAAAGTTAACCCTTTGGGAACTGGCCAGTTTTGTATACGTTTGTAACACATAATTCAGTAGCTTTAGAGGTGGCCTTCCAAATGTTTGCAGGTGATCTGGAAAGCCATCTAAAACACTAACAAGGCCTATAGGCTTGTTTTGACTCATTTCTATACATTTTCCATGCTAATTCTGAATGTGCCCCGGAAAATGAAAACTTTTTACATTTTTTAAGCCAAAATTGACATGTAGTAATTTTGATCGGCGACTTTAGTCGCCGTTAGTTCTCAAAGGATTAATCTCCAAATTGAACGATAGGCCTATAATTAAAATATCTCTTATCCTTCCCACACCTTTTCAAACGAGTCAGTCATGTTCTGCTTACGTATTGGATAATTAACTTAATATTAAGTTAAAATAATCTCTGGCCCAAGAATAATCGGCAATATTTTATTTTTTTTATTTTTTTTATTTTTTTTTTCTTTTGCTGTTCCAATTATTAATTTTTGTTTTGTTTGAAATCAGTTTTGTTTGATCTGGTTTTTATCGGGATGTGCGGACAATTGTTAAAAGCAGTTGGCTTCAAATACGTTTTTGCAGATAGGACCTATGACTTTGACCTACAAATCAGGTGTACTCACCAGGATAAAGTTTATACAGGGTGAGTAAAAAATTACCCTGACTCTGGATATGTCCGCCATTTTGCATCTCCCTACGTGTATATCAAATATTGGTATCATCGGAAAGCATATTATATTGTATTAGCTGTAATTTATCACGATTCCAGATAACAGCGGTCAAAGAAACGATTCACTGCCAAAAATGAGGATATGGGGTATGCATTAGTTTGTGTTAAACGCTCCCTAAATGTAAACGAGTGAAAATTTCAATCTCAAAAGAGTGGAACGCTTGTGTAAACCACTCACTTTTAAAGTACCAAAACTATTCATTTTAGAGGAGTTAAGATTGGGGGAGTGAGATTTTCACTATTTACATTAGAGAGTATGGCGTAAAAGCCGGTTTTAATGGATAGATGTATTTGAAAACCACTTCTTGTTAAAGATTATGCCTATTTTGTTAAGCTGCAAAAAAGATAATACTTGAGCATTCTCGCCTCCTTCGCAAGGTTGTCTCCGTGACCGTGCTTTGTTTGTTTTGATATGTTCAGTATGTTCGAATCAACTATTCCAGGAACTGATACATGTATCAAGTTACAGTTATTTTTTGCAAGTGATTTTTATGACTGATAAATGCATAGAAAGGTAAAAGAAACATCATTGGTGAATAACTGGCAAATCTTCTGTGGACATGATTTGCTTCCACGGAACGCAACTCATTCAACATCCTGGACCAGAGCCAAAACCCACCTCTCTTAAAAAAACCCGTAGCTTGGTGTATAACAAACCAATATGTGAAATATGATACTCAAACAAATAAAGCATAACAATAAACTTTCCTTTGAAACACAATAATGATGGGAATCGCTCATAAGGTCAGTTTTTTAAATGTGTGTTAAAGGTCATTTGTGGAAGAGTAATCAAAGTACAGGCAACTTGTTATGGAGGATGAGGACGAACGACAACCAACCAAGACGACGCCTGACGAACGACGGAATAGCTTGGAAAATGTCCATGGCTCAAGACTTCATGGGCGGGGGACCCTGCAGCTATCGCTGTCTTTATGAAACTTACGTCACGTCCATGTCCAGTCCTATTAGACTATGGGATATGTCATTCTATGCGGTTGTTTTGTAGTCTCCAATCGGGGGGGGGGTAGGGGAAAACAAGTGTAAATTCATAATTAATTATTAAAATCATATAATCGTCTGTTCCCACAAATAAAAACTGGGCACATTTTCTTGAAAGAATAAAATGTTCACTTCAATTTCATTTCCCCCAATATAAGTGACTCGTGTGATAACATTAGACTTCAGCAAACAATGGAGTTAAAGATATTCAATCACCGGAACGGTATGCGGTTGTAGAAAAAACACTTCAAATTCCCTTTCATCTGGAGTGCAGGACCAGTGTTATATTGTCGCGCAGGCTGTTTTTGGAAGAGGTTCAGCTGTACGCTCTCCAATTTAGGACTGAGTACTTTTGCAGGAGCTTCATAGTGCGTGTTTCAATTAACTTTGGCCATATTTTTATCATTATTAGAAAGGAAGAAACGTGGAAACAAACATCATGAGAGAATGTTGCTGGGCAAGATTTGACCTTCAACGACTTTGTGACAGAAACCAAAATCCGTACTATTCCTTAAATTCATTTCTATTCAGTTAACCGGTTTTCAGAAGAGAAAGTTAGTGTCAACGACTATATTAAATGTACACGGTTAGGTATTGTCTCTCGTGAGAGAGGAGAGGACGGGTATTTGTCACACAACCCGAATCGTGGAGGTCGAGGTGATAACACCTGGCTATAACAAATAACAATGGCCCTACATACATCGACCCATTGTAATATCTTTAGCCCATGGTTAGATGAAGTCTTATAACATTATCATTGGTCTCTGATATTGGGAAAAAGAAAAGAAATTGATGGGTGACATTTTAGAATTTTTAGAAAATGTGCCAGTTTTATGTTGGAGACAGACAGTTTATGCGATCGTAATAATTTATTATGAATTTACCAATGGTTTTCCCCTTCCCCCCAGATGGGGAATTACAGAATTTTTTAAAGTTTGGTTATTTGGTCCACGTCCCATGCGTTCTACTTGTTTATTGTGTTATAGGCGGGGGGGGGCATAGAAAAGTTTTAAGGATTAAGGGGGCTTCATTTCCGTTAGTGCTTAAGGTGGCCTCCTACATGTCTTCAGGGCCCAGGCATAACAGAGACCACATGAACAAAACACAATAAAAAATTTTAATTTTAATATAAACCAATAATTGCAGTGTTAAAATCGTGGACGGAAGAACAAAAAAATGATTCCTATAGAAAATCCCTTGTGTCAAGTCCCCTTCATACCACTACAAAAGGATACTAAGACCCCAAGCATAATTCAGTTCCTAAGGTCCCTTTTGGAAAAGGTTGCCTCAGAAGGTAAATTTTGGCCGATTTTTCGTTCCTTAGGCTGATAAATTCCAAATGTCAGTTCCTAGGACCCCACTTCGAGAGGCAAAGTTCCCAAACCCCCAATTTCGCACACCCCCGACCGGAAAAGGTAAAGTACCTCCCGGGTAGATTGCTATGATATATCATCAATACGATGGCGTGGTGCATTTTTATAGCATTTCTTTTTTTAAAGAATTTTGGAAATTACTGCAATACATTACGCATTTAAAACCGAGTTACTAGTCCTCCATTATTACCCAAGTTTAGATTAATTTATAGGAGACAGATCCGTAAATCTGGGCTCGGTATGACAGCAGTGGCTCCATAATCATCTCGGGTCAGTTCAGGTTAACTTTAACTCAAGTTCCGTAGCGAATGACTTGTCTGTCGTTGCAACCCGATTTCAAAGTGATATTTAATGGTTTGACGCTAATTGTTTTGTCTGCAGCTTCCTTTTCCCCTTTATGAAACCTTTGAGCACCTGTTTAAGGGTATAGCAGGCAATAAGAAACCAAGGAACTTTTATTAAACATAGCCTTGATCTCCCCTCCCCTTCCCCTTCATTTTGGGCCTCACTTTTAAGGTTGCACCTAAATCCATTCTATCTTTTAGAGGCTTAGCCAAACTTTAAGAAACGGATTACGTTTAGAAGGAGTTGACAAGATGATCTAATGCGGTATATTTCCTCACTAGAGTTCCTGTCAAAAACTTTGGAATTTTCAAGTAATAGGATGTGAAAGTAGTAGTGATATTAGGGAAGGTTGGTTTACTATATACCTGTAGTCTGGAAGGAAATTGATATATGTTCAGTACTGAAGATCGATAATTGAATAGGCCTCTTTTATAACCAAAGCCAATAGCTGCCCCCCCCCCCCGGGGGGGGAGGGGAGAGGGGCACTCCCATCTTGGAAGTGATACGTATGTTAAGGCTGTTTAATATAAGACCCCTTTTCAGCACCGTGGCACCCAAGGACCATTTTTTGGAAATTTGACCACTGTCACCCAAAGCCCCTAGTTGGGGGGGGGGGGGGAATTTTGTAAAATTTTCACCAAAGACCTATTTTTTAGAAAATTTGCAAAAATCTCCAACACCCCATTTTTGGGAAAAAATGAAAAACACAACAACAAACCAAAAAAGAACAAATTTGGGGAAATTTGGCTGTCTCTCACCCAAAAGACCCTAATTTTTTCACTCTTCTGTCACCGAATGCCCCTGGGTGGAAGCGGGAGCCTTACACCCATATTATTCACATGTGAGTGCCCCCCCCCCCCCCTCCCCTGGGTAGCGCCATCCAACTTCCAATAATGGGAGCTTCAATCTAGCTTCAAAGTCAACAGAGTATAGACTTAGTAGTAAGGTTTGCTCGGGGTTAGGGGTTGGGTTAAGGTGTTGGTTGGGTTTGTATAGGGTTGAAGTTGAGTGGGGTTAGAATCAGTGCCGGCACAGGATAAACTTTTTGGGAAAGGGTGTACCAATAAAAATCAGGGTGGAATGCGAAAACATTTCAGAGAAAAAGGGTAAATGCAGCGTGAGCGCGCGAAAAAAATTGCAATAATGGTTAAAAATAGACAAGAACTATGACAAAATTACATTAAATATGCATGGAAAATGCTCGCGAAGCGCGCGATCGCGAGGATTGCTATTTTAACGGTAAGTTGACATTTATCGTCACTTTTGACAAGGGGCTTAAGTTTGGGGTAAACAGGGAGAAGGATTTTTGGTGCCCTCCATGCCCCAGTCGTAACGCCGCACTGGTTAGAGTTAGGGTGTGGATTTGTGTTTGGGCTAGCGCTAGGGGTTAGGTTGGTTTTGGTTTTGAGTACGAACTTGAGTTTGGATTATAGGGTTAGGGGTTAGGTTTAGGTTTGGATTATGGTTCGGATATAAGTTAAGGTTTTGTTTAGGTTAGGTTTTGAGTTTAGGTTAGGGTTCGGGTTTACGTTTGGATAAAGAGTTAGGGTTTGGGTTGGTTAGGTTTAGAGTTTGTATTTAGGCTAAGCTTAGGTTTGGGTTTAAGGTTGGAAAGGTTAGGGTTTTATGTCAGGGTTAGCCTTGAGTTTGGGTTAGGTTGGCGTTTTTGTTGTTTAGGTTTGGGCGTTCGGATTAGTTTGAGCTTTGGTTAGTGTTAACGTTAACAGTAAAGGTACGGCTAGGGTTGGGGTTTAAGGTTTGAGTTTGGGTTATGGGTTCGGGTTAGGGTATTATTCTAGGTGAGGTGAGTACATGTTATGTTGAGTTTATAGAATTAGGTTTGGGTTTGTTTCCCACGGGCGGTGGGGGTGGTTTTATCGTTAGGGGGTGAGTTGGGGTTATGGTTCAGGCTTATGTTTTGAGTAGTGTTAGAATTGAGTTCATTGGTTAGGATTTTGGCCGGGGGGGTGGCAATCACTATGAAAGGGATATGGGGGAAAGGCTGACGTTTCGAAGACATAGGGGCATTCGGTAACAGAGGACTAAAAAAATAGGGGTCGTTTGGGTGAGACATAGCCACAAGAATGACCCAAAAATAAGGGGTTTCCGGGTGACAAAATTTGCAAAATTTCCCCAAAAAAAACTTAAAAGATAAAATAAAAAATTTTGCAAATTTCATCAAAAAATAGGGGTCTGTGAGTGGAAAATTTTCAAAATTTTCCCCAAAATAGGGGTTTTTGGGGACATCGAGAGTTTGGTAACAATTAAAAAAAAATATGGGTTCTTTTGGTGAACATTTTCAAAATTTATGGAGTCTTTTGGGTGACAGCAATGCCGAAAAATGGGGTCTTAACAACCTTGCAGCGCGTCACCTCCAAGCATGGTAGTGCGCCCATCTTGCGCCCCGGGGTTTTGGTTTAAAGCTTAGGGTTAGGGTTTGCGCCTAGAATTTGGGTTAAGGATAGGTTTTCCTAAATTGTTGGGTTTTGGTTTGGGGTTATGGTTGGGGGTTGGGTTAGGATTTAGGAGTAATATGGGTTAGGGTAAGTTGCCAATCAACGATTGACAGTGGCGATTTCGGTCGGACTGTCTTATGATATCCTCGACAATTTCGATAACAGCTTTGGGGAATCAACACTCTGTATAAAAGGGAAAGATCACTTTCCGCCGAGGCAATAAAGGGGTTATGGATTCGACCGTGTTTGCTAAAGTTTTTTTATGACAAGTAAAATGTACAAGATTTATGCACTGAAACATTTATATATTTGTTCAATTACTTTAACATTTTGCAGTAATTAAATGACAATTCTAAACACCCACAAGACAAACCCAGTAAGTCTTCAAAGACTTGTATTTCTTCTAACACTCCTCTACTGCCTTACACAATCTCTGATTGGCTCTCTACATAATATAACATGGCATACCCCTCTAAGTAACCAATCAAAATAGACCATCTTTCAAAATCTTCATCACAATTTATGTACTTCTCACAGTGGCGTAACCCGCTTTTTTCAGAGGGCAAATTAAAGGGGGCACATGTATTTCCAGGGGCAAGCATTATTAGCATAGTGTAGGCATATGTTGTTTTCACTGTAAATTGGCGCGTGCGCAGAAATTCACTAATTTTTCGGGGGGGGGGGCAAGGTTCCCATCAAGGGGTGCAGCTGCCCCCTGTCCCCCTCTGGTTACGCCACTGACTTCTCAGCTTTTCTTATCAAGTCTAAATTCAATTTGGCTAGACTTTAGAAACACAATTATTCCTAATTTACAGTAATATGCTGTAAAAATTACAGTAACCTGTAAGATTCTACAAATTCTGAAACTGAATTTCTGTATTCTGTTGTTGTTACAGCGAAAATTGACAGTGCGCTGCAAAATGTATCGCTGCTGAGCGAATTACAGGGATCCTTGCCTCTCGCACATTCGCCCTACGATTAGTTAATTGCAAATCTGGCAGAAAGCTATAACCGCCTAAAATTAATATACGACTCATTAAGCATATATATTTCGTTATCTGCATAATAGATTAACAAGTCACACTCATACTCTCACCATACCATATTTATTTTTTGCAGTAGGTATTGGCCCCGTTGAGTTGAAAAAAGTGAATACTGTTTATCTTGATATCTCTTGATTAGACATTAGAAACAAAGCAAAATGTATATTTGTAAAATTGCAAGAGTCCAGGCCCTGTACTGAGAGTATTTTGCCATACCTCATGAACCATAATTTTAAAAACTCGCAAATTCAAATAGTTGTACTTTGTTTAAATAAGTTTTAATCAAAGGCATATAGCGGATAACGTAATATACATCATACTGATATGAAAGCACGGAAAATTCCGTAAAGTGATGCTTCATAGTGAAAATTAAATGGTGGTATTTCTTCTCCTGATATTGGATTTTAGCAATTATTATCGAATTCTGAGATCGAAATGCGTCTTTTTGTAGAAATCGTACTATACAACTATACGTGTCTCTTCTTATACCGAAGAAACAGCAAACATTCCTCCATCTCTTTTGACATCAAAGTATGCCATCTTAATCCCAGGAATGAAAAAAAAAAACGATTTTCACGTATCAACCAAACTTGTACAAACGGGGAATTTCCGGTGCAGGATTGTTGAAGCTTATGAAAGGGAGTACATACTAGTAGTTAAGGTTCACTACAAAGAATGGAGCAAAAAGACTTTTGAGGCATTGCACCAGTCTCCTACGCAGCAACTTTGACATACATGTCTCTGAAAAAGTGGTATAGGTCTATGGAACATTGTTTAAATAAAATATGCGGAAACGATGATCCTACAATTGTAGACGCACTTAGAAGTTTATTTAAGCATTTTGTTTTGGAGATGGAAGATAAACCCCAGTGGCTGCCTACCCTCTAAATGCTAGGATAAAGACCTGAGATTCTACATTGAGGAACTCGTACAACAGGTCTTCCATCCAACACCTATTCTTAGAGCAAGCAGATAACGAGCTCAAACACCTTTGTCGCACCTGCAGTCAAAAGTTTCTACAGCTTACTGCCGTGGTGTCATTCGATAGAAATTGACACCATCCCGCCCTCAGATCATATAAGTAATAGAAATCAGCTTACAGATTTGATGACACATAAAATCAATCAAAATTACAAGATAACCATCTGCTTCCATAGACCTAGTGGCATACGATATTAAAAACACTGACTAAGGTATACTGCGAAGAGCTGTCGACGGACACGAATGAACACCAAATGGCATTGATTTAGAGATAATGCTAACAAGGATGGTTAGATGGCTCAGGTGACCAATGTTAAGATTCCTTGTGACATCCTCTGACAGGACCGCTAATTACACATCGTCCGAGCGAGGCTAGATTCACTCATGAACACTCACTCTTAACACCATCTTGCAGGGGACTTGAGTCTTTTATCGGTTTCTGTAAGGATTTCTCTAACACTCGACTAACCGTCGTATTTCCCTTTCCTGTTAACGGCTCTACGAAGGGGGGTTGTTGTAATTTGTTCTAGTACCAACAGTCCTCCAATTTCGTCACAATGACGTCATTACGTCAGTAAGTGCCCAATTCCCCCCCAAAAAAAAAAAAAATGTGCTAAAAATGTTCCCTTTTTGTGAAAGTAATAGTTATAAAAGAGTTTGTTGTCTTACATCGCTAAGGATGTTTTTCAACGTCTATAAGAGCGCACCCATAAACGCACCCCTACCTTTCCCCAAAAAGGGAAAGTGGTACAGTCCATATTTTACTAAAAATGCTTGTTCCGACAACACTTCCACTCCGCGGTGTTTCGGATTAGCAGTTATCAATAAATAAAAAATAAGAGATGGGGTTCCCCACTTCTACGACAGAGTAGGAGGGTGTTTTTTTTTTTTCATTGGTGAAATTGCGCCATCGCCAAGAGACATAATCCTTTGTCGAATGTGTGAAAAACGAGGGTTTTTTATTTAAACTTCTAGCTAAGCGGTAAGACCCCCCCCCCCTTCCCCCTCACACACCCACAACACACACACACTTTGAAATAATAAAAATTATCTAATAAACTCATCAACATACAAGATTTGATCGTCGATTGTTAAAACTGAACATTGGGAACAATGACCAACTTATAGAAAAACAAGAGAAAGATTAAAGATGAACAGAATTTATTTAAGCGACCTCACTAAAATTAATTATACATCTATAGAGGCCATACAACAAGAAATTGACTTGAAGGAAAGGGTCCACACACATCTTTGTTGATCTGTTGTAATTAAACTCTTTGTCAGTTTTGAATTAAGTAATTTGCTCAATTGATTATTTAATTAGTGTAACATAAAGAATATTTTGAGAATAGCCGATGTTTATGTGCACATTGGGTGAATATGTGGAATATCTGCATGATCTGAGCTGAGTAGCCCTTGATAGTCTATAGCAGATTATATCTGGGTTTCCCATGTACCCCAATAAAATGAATTCTAACATATTTTAGCACAACTGTGTCATCTTTCTTCAAGAATTTTGATGCAACCAAACTCAAATTGTCCCACGGGGTCCTTTTGGCGCCATCTGGTAAGAGTGATTATCGGACAAAGTGTTCATCTAGTAAAACTTTAATTGGTCTATGTACATGGAAATGCTTCCAATCTTGAAAATTGTGGTCAAATTGTTGGTAAATGAGATGTAGCATCTGAAAATGTACAGTTTCCTCCGCGATTAGGATCTTGTCATTGTAGTTCTTTGTTTAGGAACGCGCCGATTTTTTTCACAGGGTTAGATTTAATTGATGTCCACCCCATCTTTCACGGTTGGAAGTTCACCTTGGCATTTGGATATTTTAAACCAAGTACAATCTCAATTTAAGGAAATTTGGGATATCCACTCCTTGATATTGGCAACACACGGTTCAATCCTTGGCCCAGCATCTTAATATATAATGGAAAAGGCAAGGACACGAGGACAGACCCCTTGTGGTCACCCGTATCTCTTACCCCATACGAGCACATGACTGGCAACCCTGACGAACCCCGCAAAAAAGGGAGGTAGGCGATATTTCGGTTGTCAGATTATAGGAGCAATTTCCCCTTAAACGCAAGGCTGGTCCACTCTCCGTATTTTGGAACAGTTGCCAAAAGTGGCTAGTCCCGCTACGTACCATGTTACCTTTTTATAACCATATAAATGTTTTTCAATGGTTTCTTTCTAGGGGTTTCTATACCAGTTTTTTTTTTTCTGCTGAATCTGAATCCAGTGTTATGCCATACGAAAAACCTTGAGCATTTTCTATGGACGCAAAATTCCAAAAATGGCCACCACAACACTAAAAACTCATATGCTAATTACTCAAATTTGTAATTTGTTTTGCATGTCCCGTCAAAACACCTTGTGACCATTAAAAACTCTAAAAACAATTTAAGTAATTAAAAAAAAAAAAAAACAAAAAACATCTGATATTTATCTACTTTTGACAGTAGAATGTAACGTATAAATAAACCAAATGCATGGATTTATTAATAAAAAAAACCCATTATGAATAGCTTCAACAATTTGCTAATCAAAACAAATCAAATAACCATTCAGATTTTGTCCAAATGAAAAATTCACTCACTACTTAGATGCAAGAGCTGTCATGTTTGTGTATATCACTAGAACTGATTCAGAGCAATTTAAATATCATAACATAATCAAAGTGCTTGATATCTGCAAGATGGCATCCCAGATAGGCGTTCAATATGCTGCAAATGTAAATCAGTAAACGGTCGGTAATTCATTCACGCTGTAAGGCTAAAGATATATATTTTGTCGTTTTCATTGCATTATCACTTCCAAATCCCGTAAGGCTTCTTAAGTGTATTGATCGTTTATTACATCAAAATATCCCAATATGGTTCCAATGGACGCCCCAAACCTACCAAAAACAAGAAACATATCTCTCTCAGACTATTAGTGATCGCTTTTCCGCCGCTTAGTAAGTGTCATTCTTCCCAGCCATATTGGATACCCATCTTGGATGGCATCTTACAAATATCGATTGCTCTGATTATACCTAATGATGTGTACATCTGATTGACTTATAGGGTTATACCCCTATATTGCAGTACTAGGTTAAACACGCTAAATCATTATAGCCCTTCTAGGGTATCTGACGCCATCTTGTATTCTATAATACCAAAAATCTGTCTTATGGTTTTAATTAAATGTTTTTGTGGTTTTAATTGTCAAAACACCAGGATCGATCCAAATTACCAACCTGCACTCAAAAATAGATCACGATCAAACACTTTATTATATTGACGGCCATATTGAATTGATTACTTGGTTACAGAATCATTTGTTAATAGTCACAATACTTTTCAAATGAGACAGGGCTAAAATTACAAACTCTAACTTATGAAATGTTTTGTTTTGTGTTTTGGCGGGGCCATTTGATTAGTTGCGTTTTACAAAAATGCTCAAGCTTATTCGTATGGCAATGTCTGGCAATCCATCGGATTCTGATCAGCATACAAAAACTGGTCTGGAAACAGTTGAAAAAACATTATCTAAAAAACAAGTTGATATTAGTTATCAAATGAATCTGTAGGCCTGGACTAGCAGTTTAATATGGAAAGATGATGCAAAACTATCCCTTTATTTCACACATTGTGTAATCCTAAGATATGATTTATCAATTCAAGGTAGTACCACTTATTCCAATGTAATGTTGCAATCTGGCCAAGTACATTGCGTGATCATTTATATCAAATATAATAAATGCTCAATCCAGAACACAAGCAAGGTTGTTTCTCCATGGCCTCATTTGCCTTCATCATTGTGGAGCATCAATACGTGAGTAGATTCTGTAATTTGGCCAGTGTTGTTTGTATGCCGATTGGAAATGTGTAAATTATGTGTCACTATCTGTTATCAGCATAAAATTCTTAAAATTACTTTTGGTTGTTTAGTTTATATTCTTGTTTAACATCTCCATTTTTCATTTTCTTTTTTCTCTCCTTGTTTTTTTTCTCTCCTTCTTCCCTTTCTCCCTCCCTTTTTCTCTTTCTTTCTTTCCTCTCTCTCCGCTCTCCCTCTTTCCCTTTCTCTCTCTCTCTCGCTTTCTCTCTAACTTTCCGAGCTGAGGGAAACCCTATTGTGTCTTTCCCGCAGCTCGAGTACCCGTTGTTTATGATATTTGCACGTATTGGATGTTGTTTTTATATATATATTTTTTATGTAACAATCTTGTAATTCAGTTTTTTACTGCCATAGATTTTTAATAAACCATGAATGAAATGAAATGAAATGTTCTTGCAGGTTGCGATCAGACATCTATTACTATATTTCAGCTGCTTTGCTACAATATGCTCAAGACTTTTAGACAGGCAGGAGAGGTTGCTGACAGGACGGTAGTTCTTTAGTAGTTCAGTTAAGTTCTGTTTCTTGAGCAAAGACTTTATCACTTTCATCGAAGTTAGTGCATTTTCCCTGTCTATTGGACATGTTTACATTGAATCTGATGATGCTCATCAGTGAATCAAGTAACCTTTTGATCAACCATGTAGGCATAGGATCAAGCATCCACGATGTACTTGGAGACTTGATAAGCACGTCCTTATCATCAATAGGCCTACTATTAAACTCCTTTAAAAAAGGAAATGTCATAGATTGGTTCTCAAAAAATGAATATGTGATGCAAGAATCTACCTGATACACGTTTTTTCTACAGTGGTGAAAGTTCCTTGCCTCTGTCACAAACGTTTTTCGATCCGAATATCGGTGAGCCCATTGGCTTGCTGGAATTTAATTCTCGACACTTTTGGATGTAATTGATGATGATCATTTAATGTCGATAACAGGACTCTTTCCCCAATAATAGTTCGTGTCGGATGAGAAAAATGAAGTATTAAAGCACCTCGTCCTTCGAAGGGACTTAAAGTCGTCGGTACGATGTATATAGGGTAAAGTGGGGTAATATGGACCCCTTATTAATAAAGCGAGATCGTAATTTCCAAGAATCTTATTGTATTCTTTAATCACTTTTCATTATCAATTGAAAGCTTTGGCTCGTGGGTAGGTACAGACCAAAAGATATTCATTCATCTCTAACCAAAGAAAAGATACAGGCTCTCAAACTTTTTTGCAAAGGGTCCATATTACCCATGCGTCGGCAATATGGACCACCCTGTTATTTACAATAGAGGCGGGGTAATATGGACCTATGATATGGTCCATATTGCCCCGTCCCATAAAGTTTTTACATGGGAATATAGGGTGTCCATATTACCCCAGATCATAAAGTATCCAGCCGTTTTTGAATTAGATGTAAGCTAGGAATTTGATACACGTACTGATGCATGGGTAATGTCACTACCATATGTTGCCATGGTAACAACCTCCAGACCGAGGCTCAAGAGAAAATAGGGATGTTTTAAAATGTCACTGACAAAATAAGAAAACGTGTTGAAATTTTAAATTTAAATATTTCTTTGGCTTTCAGAACACCCCCTCCGTTAATATCTGAATTACAGTTGTTGAATGATGTTCTTTCAAGTAGCAATAGAAGGGACACTCCCACCATCCCTAGTTAAAAGTTATGAGGGGGGTCCATAATGCCCAGGGGGTCCATATTACCCCACCTTACCCTATGTAAAGTAATACCTGTATTTGTACAGATGTAAATCGCAGTTAGTTTTGAAAATTAAGAGTATAGGGTATTATTCATGCCTGTCCCAATCCGTCCCAGAGTTAAAATGGAACCCATTCAAAACAAGCTTTATTTTGTTTCAAAACGGTCCTACGTACTATACGACCCAACATACATGTCTTTACAAATGTTATTGGTTAATTATTGTCACTAAGCTAATTTATTTTGAGAAATATCTGTATTCATTTAATTTAAAAAGACATGTTTTAGAACATTATATCATAACAACAAATGTATGACGTGGCTTCGTCGTTTATATGCATAGTGTTGACAATTGTTTTCAATTGTTTTATAAAGCAATTTTGAACTTTGAGCGACGCCTGCGAGGCTCAAAAGGCTAAAATGTTTCGGAAAAGAACCTTGTGCATATCTGGCACACACAGCCTTTGTTTTCATACTTTGTTGGCACTTGAGCCAACTCGTTAATTTTTCCTTGCTTAAGGTGCTTTTAGAAAAATTGCAAAAAACATATTCCCCTCCGATATAAAGCAGAGTGTATGATGACTTAGTGGTGACCGGGTCACGTGAAAAAAAAAAAAACAGTTGGCACGTTGATTTGAAATGATAACCTTCAATAGGGTTCATCGGGATTTTTCATTAAAATCAGCATAGAAGTAAGCCCTGATGGTCAGTGCGATATCCAGGATTTTGAAATTATGCGGGGGTGCCGAATTGCTGAAACTCCTTTGTAATCTCTCGTATTTTTCTCTGCTCGCTTCGCTCCGGTATACCCTTTGCAATGTTACTACTTACTTCAAAAACTGAAGACGGGCGGGGTGGGTCTTACAATAAGCCCGCTGACATTGACCTTCAGATGGCCCAAGGCTCAGTAATGACACGCCAGAGCGGACAACAACGAGTTTTGTTATAGCCAGGCGAGTTTATTTCCACACACTCCATCCCTTAGATTCCGCCCACGTCAAGATGTTTTTTTCACATGCCGTCTTTGATGTCCTTCCCTTTCAGGATTCAATGAAGTTCCCCTTGGAGGTCTACCTGGTTTTCCTTGAACCATGCTTTGGTACCCATAAGGAATTTCGATACAACGCAACTTCTATAACTTGTGGCCTGCGTATTTCCACTGAATCTCCGATCTGTTGATCTTCTTGGAGATCGTAGGCAGCTCTCCATACATTCACTGTGTGGTGCTGTCCTTGATCTGTTGCTTGGTGCAAACAACCTGACATCCTAACACTAGGGTGCGATGTGTGGGGTGGGGCCGTGTGTGGTCTGTCGGGATAGGCTGGTGTGGTCCCAATAAAACTATACAATCAAACTAAAAATATAAAATAAACTGTGGCATTTTTTTGCAGATTTTTGACTTTATTTGTAGACCAATCCTAAGCTACATCCTCGCTTTTATTCCATCCAATTTGATGGAACCTAAGCGGAGATATTTCAGAGTTGAACACAAAGGATAAAATACCACTTGGACAAGTTTCACCTGAAGGTTCAAGAAACTAAAGGTATAAATGGTGGAGCAGCATGTGGGATTAATCGTTTTCAAAACAAAAGAAACCCATACAGATCAGATTGATGTATTATCATGCATTGAACTACCAAATAACATTAATTTCAGTGAAAGCCCAGAAATTATTATGTTGTGGGTGAAATGAGGGACTCACTCCAGGGGGACAATAAATCATGCAAATTCATGGAAATTTGGGGGAAATTTACTGCTTGCTGAAACTAATGTAACAGTCTACCAGTCTGTTGAGGGACAAATTGTGTACATGCTCTAATGTGGAGGGAGAATTTACCCCTCCCCTATTCCCTCCCCACTGCCCCTCCAGATGCCAGGAAGGAATATGACGAAGAAAGAGCAGGTGTCCACAAAGAGCAAATAAAGGAAAGATTGTTGTGTCAAAGGTCTCAAGTTTACTTTCACAAGGTCTTTTTTAGGGTTTATCTTATCTAAACCTGGATTAAAGCTTACGACAACAGACTGTTTGGAATTGGAATTTCCCAAATGCTACATTATTTCTCATTAGCAAATTTGGCGCACATTTCTAAAAGTTCTAAATTATGTTATAATCACAAGAACGCAACACTTTAAATCCCTACTGTTATTTTAATTTCAATAAAGAATGTCTTGAAGGTGATTTTCAATGTCCAACTTTGTTTATTTCAGGATAGCGAAACTGGCCCCACAAGTTTTTTCAACTTTCTCAGATATTAGCCTAACTCTGAAACCAGACCCCCAAATTACAACACCACTAAAAATCCTCAAAAGCGGGAACACCCTAAAAAAATCTGTACAACTCCAGTTGCGGATGAACTAACTACATTTGTGGCCAAAAAAATTAATCATTGATTTGTATAGTCTTTTTTGGGACAGCTGTAAGTTGCTTGCTTTTCCAGTTTTGGGGTCAGAGTCCAAATTCACACCCATATCCTAACGGTCCCTTAAATTGCTTTGAATGCACGTTTGAAAAAAAAATCACGGAGCGGGAGGACCTCTGCCTTGGTTATGAGGAAATTGCCCCTAGATCGAATAACATGAAAGATACCGCTAGCCCCTTTTTTGCGGTTATCGTCAATTTTCCTCTAGGGGCGTTAGGTATATGGCCGTACTGACGCTACTGTTGATATAAAAAGGCGCTTCTCTTCCTTCAGTTTTCTAGGCAAGCAAGATTTCCATATCTTTTGCCATCGTGAAGCTCCATGCTCATCTTTACGCATCTGTAGCAGGGTTGGAGGCTAAGCCTGTACTCGGTTTGTCCGTGTGCGGCTGTGGAGTCGTCTTGGGCTCCAAGGTACTTGAAGTCTTCTGAGCCTCAGTTGTCTTAATGTAACTTTTGGGCTTCTGATTGAAGGCCAATTCTTTTTCACATCAAGCATTTATTTTGAGGTCCCATCCCATTTTTCCTAATGAAAGTTTTCAACTCTTGTAAAGTTCCATGAGCTTGATGACTTTCAAAAAGAATTATTATCGGCCCGCGGCGAAAATCAAGGTCCGTGATGACTACTGGCCCTACCCTCCTGTTTCTTCTCCCCCCCCTTCTCCGTCTAGTTAGAAACCCAGTTTATTCTTACTTTTCCTCTATTAGCTTATTTCTCTGTGCATCTCAAGTATATCCAAAACAAATATGGTTCAAGGGTAGCCCATCCTCTTTCATTTCAGAACTCATATTTTTTCGTCCACTCCATCAGATTATTCTCCCTCGGGTGTATCACTTTAACCTAGTATGCTCGACATTCTGACATTGCATTTATTACAGACAGAGGATAACCATAGGCTCTGAGGACATTAGCATTTTGCCTTGTGTACAGTAGCGAAGCCTTCTTGAAGTCCATTGAATGGGTTATAAGTTGGTGGGTAAGTTGTTTGTAGTAACTCCCTAAATTAGTCTCTGGATCGAGAGCCAGTGCCCGACTGTATTCCTTCCAACTCTGAATCCATTTTGAGTATTCGTCGTGTTTTGGTCTTATCCTATTCAGGGTCACTCGATTGTAGGTCTTGACAATGGAGCAAAGCCTAATCCCGCGATAATTTCCTCCCTGACTATTATAAAGGTCACCAGATTTTAGGATGGGTACGACGTTGATAATTGACCACTGATTTGATTTCCTGCCATGCAGTAGTACGTGCCTCGTTACAGAAATCCAGGATGATATCATTTAGATCAAATCTTCTAAGCGCATTCTTTGCTTTCTCATGTTTTGACATGTCAAATGGATCTTCCCTCGTATTGAGATTCTTCAAGATGGGGTGGATCACTCCGTCCCCATTTCCTATATGTGGAGGACTTTCAAGTAGACCCTTGAAGTGATTGTACCAGTTATCCAGCCGTTCTTTTTGTTTGTTTCCTTTTAACAGTTCCTTCTTTGATGGTTTCCTAACAATAATGTCATTAATGAGCTTTTCTCAGTTGTGCTATGTTGACATTCTTCATGCTTTGATTACACTTTCCCTGGCTTTGCACACTCGTGGATCATTTGACAATTTCAAACTCTCTGCTTGATAGGGATGACTTTCTCTCTGGCTATCATTGTTGGGCAATGATAGATCGCTCAGTTACTTTCATATTACTTACTTTGTAGGGTATTCATCCACGTCCTTTACAGGTTGAAATCTATGACGTATTTCAATAGCATATTTGCTCTTGAAGTTCGCGGTTGGTGCCCGGCATTTTCAAATCATAATGCGGATTTATAGGAGGGCTTTTTTATATCCCTTTTTTATGTAAAGCGAAAAGCTCATTTCTAATTTGTTTCTATGTGAACACATATAAGCCTAATGACATTTGGCACATTGTGTATGAGACTTTATGCATAACTCAAGAGACATAAAGATGTGAAGTTGTCATTATAATAGTCTTCTTCTTATCGTGTCCAAACACTGTGATTCTCAAATAATGATCCAGCCAGAGATGCGTACAACGTCTGGCTGCTTCACTGAATTCCGCAAGGTCCTTGTTTGTGCATTGTTGCTCCAGCAGTGGGCAGACCAAGAGATGTTCCATTGTCTGTGGTGCTGTTCCACAACCACAGGTAGTATCCTGATCTGCTTCCAGGTAGCCCCACTTCTGCAAGGAGACCTTAGATCGGTCAATTCTGGTTCTCAGTTTGTTGAGGCATCGCCATTCAACCCATGAGGAGTCAGCTCCAGGTGGGAGATGCTCACAAGGTTCGATACCAATAGATGTTACTTGGTTGATGGCAAGTCTTTCTTTCCACAAGGCGTCTCTCTTAAACTCCTTAGAGAGGGCAAACATACTCTGCACATGAGTAGCACAGGGCAAGTGCCGTCGATCTTAGGGTAGGCCTATGTGGGCGAGCACCCCATCTTGTGCCAGTGAGTTTGTTCAAGATATTATTGCGTGAATATACTTTACTCTCGTCTTCTCAATATGTGTCTTATAAGAGAGAGTGCGGTCCAAGGTAACTCCTAGGTAGACAGGTTTATCACAGTGCTCCAGGTGGGTTCCAAACCAGGTAAATTTAAGCTGACGTTTGGCTTCACGGTTGCGTAGATGGAAAGCACACACCTGTGTCTTGGATGGATTTGCACGTAGGTGGTTTTCCTCGTAATAAGGAGTGAGTTCATCCAAAGCTTTGGAGAGTCTCTCTTCAACAGCTGTGAAGTCTGCATCTTGTGCGCTAATAAAATAAAACGACAGGTTCCTGCACTCCTAGGTTGGTCGTTAGTATAGATGTCGAACAGGAGAGAGTGGTAGTCCATTCTTGAGCCTACCCCATCGGCTCTTCTTCGCTCCTAGCTGAACAAAGAACGTCCTGTTTGCCAGCAATCCTTTGATAAGCTCAGTCAAGCGGATGTCCTTGGTGATTTCCATAATCTTATGGAGTAGGTATCTGTGATGTACAGTGTCGTATGCTGCTGATAGGTCGACGAACACAACTACGGTTACCATACCCTTCTCGAAACCATCCGCAATGTGTTGAGTTAGGTTGAGTACTTGACTTTATGCATAACTCAAGAGACATAAAGGTGTGAAGCAGGTGTCATTATAATAGTGAACGGGAGAGACAGGGAGACCAGTGGCGTACCGCTCCCGGGAGGGGGGCAGTTGCTCCGGCCACTGGCTCGAGATATTTGGTCGGAAGTGGGATAACATTTGCATTTTCATCCCAATTTTTGAAGGATTGCGATCAACACTGTCCTATATTTGGCCCAAATTAAAGTATATTGGGCTAACTTTGAGCGCTTCGCGCGCATTTGGTCCCGATTAGCGCTTGTTGGGGCAAGTCACCGGGATGACTTGTGATTTTGTTTATCTTGGCTCGATTGCCTTGGTACGCCCCTAAAGGAGACCCTAACAGTGAAATGTAGAGGTAGAGGTAGAGGGACTCCTGATAGTATATACAAGAAAAGCCCTGAGAGTGAAGGAGAGAGACATGAACACCTCTAATAGTGAAATGGAGAGGCAAGGAGACTCCTCATATAAAAAGGAGGGGGAGAGATAAACGGACAGATATAGAAATAGAATGAGAGACAGATAGATACATCGGTGGTGGAGGGAGAGGATGGAGAGGATGAGGGACATGCAGGTAGATAGACAGACAGATAAAACAACAACAGACAGGCCGACATGTAGCGCAAAGTGAGAATTACTAAAACTTATTTCATTTTGTCTGTGTTTCATGTTGCGTTTCCATATCCAGATATTGAAGGGAACTATACATTATAGTTTAATATGCTATTGTAGGTATAACATTTCAAAGTAAATAATAGATTTCTTGAATCGGATGTAGCCCTCGGTTAAGTTGAGAACAAATCAGTCATGAAGAATTATGACGGAAAGACACTTTTCCTGCCGTTAATAACTACATCATGTTTTTCCAAATCCCACCTTCTGATGAATTCCCAAACTTAAAAAATATGCTTTCATGTGCTATGCAAGATATGCACATAATTTTGCTGGGGTCAATATCGGGGTAATGTCGCTTCGTTTCACCGCCTCTTCCTCACAGTTCAGTTCAAATATGGAACGTAAATGTGTTTTGGAACAACGCCTTCTTCCGTTTTGGCATAGGCCTAATGTAAAAATTTAGTTGAACAGATTTGTGGTTGAACTGAAGGATAATGTCGGTGTTAATCAGATAGATTGTTAAACGTTCATATAAGCACTCTAAGCGTGAAGGTGATTTCTTTGATACTACGATTTACATACTTAAAGGGACACAATGGCATGAAAAAATATTCAGGCATAATGAAATGGACCCTTACTGAAATCACTTCCACAAAATTAGGTGTTTACATTTTGTAAGAAAGGGAAGAGTAATTAACATTATTTTCCCAATGTAAGCTTCACTTCTCAGCCAAGGAATTTGAAAAGCATGCAAACATCAGCTCACAGATCATTGCTATTGTATTTTTGCTAATCCCGGTTAATTTACCTTTTACTTTTTCAGATAAATATTTTGCTACAAGCCTGAAGTACAATGTCTGAATCCTGGTCTGGATGATTTTGAATCGTGTCAAAAACATGCTAGATACACTGTCAATTCTGGCAGGGATGTCAATACCTTGATTTTCCATGGCAAGAATTGTCACGAACTGCCACAAACTCAAGTTGCGGGGTTTTGCCATGTTTACTGTTTTACAGAATATAAACATCCAAATTGTTTACAATTTGTGGAAGTGATTTCAGTAAAGGTCCATTTCATTATGTCTGAATATTTGTTCATGCCATTGTGTCCCTTTAAACACTAAAAGTAACTCGTTGGTTCTGATTTGAGCTCTTATCTGGAATCTCTTTTCATTGCACTATAGAAAAACCATAAAAAAGAAAGACCTTATCAAAGCTTTTCACGTTTAAGAACAAGATGCGACTCAATTTTGTCCTCAAAGTTGAACTACTGTGACGGATCACAGTTAAAAAACACAAACAAACAAACAATTAAAAAAACAAGCAAACAAAACAAAAACAGAAAACAACAACAACAACAAAATAAAACAAACACAAACCGAAACAGCACATGCAGTTTGACCCTCAGGTTTTACAACTTTAATGCCTGTTTTGATAGAGTTCTTTAGAAGACGCATAAAAGGTTCAAAATGTTTGTGGTAGAACCAACAGATTTTCTCCAAGCTATACCAGAACCATTTTTAGTTCTTCGTAGAATAGTCCTACTCCTATACAGTTCTTCTTAGAACTTTTGAGTTTCATCTTAGAATCATTTCAGGAAGCTCTCCAGCAGAGGCGCACGTGGCTTCAATATGAGTAATACATAACATCTTCTATCAGTACGCTTTCCAGTAAGCATCGGCAAAATGTTCCTTTAAAGCTATTGTTTTAATGTTTGATATATGTGACGTGGGTGTGGTACCGTGACTAAACCAATAATAGAGGTGAGAAATGGGTAATAATGTTTGTAAATTAGACCCTTGGGATGGACCAGAAAATAGGCCTATCATAAACGGTTACTGTGCGGTTAAAGTGGATCCTTCCTGACTCTTGTACACATTGAACCTTTTTAGCAGTTAATTCGTACTGTTTCTTGGACATGTTGGAGATGTTCCAGTAGTCCATATACTTCACCCCTATACTTACCGTGCTTTTTATTTTAATTATACCTATCATTCCCATTTATAAAAGAGCTTCCACGCCGGATTACGACAGCTGCCAAGTAGGTATATCACGTAACGTTGTACATACTTTATGACACATATTCTTTTATGACAGTACACGTGTTCATTAACTGTCTTTCTTTTAATTCTTATAACGAAGTCTATTAGGGCTACACACCCCACACACCACCCACCCTATAATTCAACAAGCGCGCTTAGCGCGGCCACGTCACGCACACACATAAAAATGTACGACTAAACCCACACTGACATAAAACAGATTTAGGCCCCTACAGACACTGCACGCGTCAACCCACTATATCATTCATACCATAATCACCCGCCCACCACCCTAAGCACACACTCTCGCACACACCCACACTGCACGTGCGCGCGAGCTTGCACACACACACACACACACACAGTTACGAGGTTTAGAAAAACAGGCGTATGCTGATGCAGATGCAGTAATGCAGTGAGAACGTCCATGCCCAGCTGTGTTCAGAAATGTCCACTCGATCGATATCGGTCACAATCCTGAACAGCAGCTGGGCATGGGCGCTCTCACTGTACCGCATCTGCATCTACGTACGTCAGGTAATTGTCTAAACATCATAACTGACCGGAACACGACTCGACTTCAGGACCAGGGGCAACATGCAGAATTCGAAGTAGACAAGAGGATTGTTCAGCTGTGATGGGTAAAATTGAGATTGATGATTGTTGAGAGACCAATTTTGATCAAAAAAGCGATTGGAGATGGTAAAAAAGAGGGCGTGGTAGAGTAGCAATATGCTCAACTGTGTTGGATTTAGCAATGACAGCTAACCTATCCCGTGCTTTGGAGGGGACATTAAACCGTGAGGGTTGGTTCAAGACTCACTAGTACCTGTACACCCATTACATTTTGCAGAGTAGGGTGAAACCCTCGATTGTCTAAATGGATCAGGTGTTTTAGGTACCGTCCTCTGAACCACCCCACCAGTGTTAATTAGCCGATGAAGGAAGAAACAATAATAGTTTCCTAACTAGGATCAACATATTCATTAAGTAATATCCAAATGATATCCTTTCCTTGATACATTATAAAGGACTGGAACAACAGCAAATGCGGGTTTACAGTAGCACATCCACGGAATGGAGGGTCATTCAGTGGCGTATCTAGATGAAGCCTTAATGTCGACAATTCCTGACAGAGGGTTGAAAATGATGTGGTCGCACATGCATGTCTATTTTAGTAACTACACCCACCCTAAAGCTGCACCCACTTGCCGAAGATGGACAGATACGTATCGTGTCTTCAGGACACATTTGTGGTCTTGTGGGCCAAATGTGAGAAAAGATTACAACGGTTTGTCATAAACTGTCATACACTGACTAAACCACGGTATTGTTGGTAAAATTCTGTTCTTGGATCTCCTTGACAATGATTCTTTCAGTAGATGTCAATCTTTCTATTATTGGATCAGCGGAAGCAAATATCACTATTAATGACAACCTCAAAATTGAAGATATATATATATGCATGCGCACATGAAAGCGAAAATTAAGAAGCTTGTTCATTTTAGTCTAGCAGATTACATGGGTTCCCATGCACCCCATTAAAACTAAATTCTAACACGATTTTTAGAATCTCTACGACATCTACTTAAAGAATTTTGATGTTACCAAAATCAAATATTGTCCCACGGGGTCCGTTTGGCGGCCATTTTGGATCCAAAGAGATCTGTCATATAAAATGGTTTGATTGAGTTGAAAAGTATCTCAAATGATTCGTCTCACCATAAAGAATCAGAAAATATATACTTTGGCATATTATTTTGTGATATTCAGTTGCAGAAATATGGGTGAAAATGTGATTAAGGTCATTGCACTTTTGATTTGTCCTTGTACAGGGGCCTAACTTTCAAAATGCATGGATCTTGACAAATTTGGTATCAAATTGTAGCTATGAGCATGAGCAATCCAGAAAAGTATAGTTTGCACTCTCTAGGATGTTTAGTTAGGTAGTAAAATTCGGTGTAAAGTTACCTTTTATCAAATTTGTATGGTTTTGTATGGGAATTAGGGACTACTCATCTCTTTCCTAACCGATAAACCAAAATGGAAGATCTGAAATCATGGAAACTGTACATTCCAGATTGCTCATACTCATACCAACAATTTGACACCAATTTTGTCAAGATTGAAGCATTTTGAAAATTTGGCCCCTGTACAATGACCAATCAAAAGTTCAATGACCTTTATTGCATTTTCACCCATATCTCTGTAATTGAACATCACACATATGCCAAACTATATATTTTCTGATTCCTTATGATGAGACGAATCATTTTGAGGTACTTTTCAACTATATTGAACCACTTTGTACGATTAATCCCTCTTAATCCAAGATGGCCGCCAAACGGACCCCGTGGGTAAGTAGATGTCGTAGAGATTCTAAAAATCATGTTAGAAATTAGTTTTAAGGGGGGTGCATGGGAACCCATATAATCTGCTAGACTATTCCTCTTGCACCATTCATGCACTTATTAGATAGAAATTCGGTAAAGTTGTTGGAAATTGGGGAAAATTGCACTCGGCAATATGACTTCTTTGAGTATTTGAAGATATCCAAGTCATGTGCCATGACATGATACAATATGGTATCGCTAGTTCAAATAATCCCCTGGTCTTTCTATAATTAGACCGGCAGCCCAGAAGGTTTTGATCAAACGAACGAGATACCAATATCTGAATACTGGAAAATTCAGAGAAAAATATAACTTTTGCAAATATGAATGTCTGCAGAAGACCCGCTGCTGCGTGTGGCCCCGGGAGAGGTTTAAAATTACTATGGGGTCAAATATTTGACCTGCTCTAAATCTAATTAAATGTAGCTCAAATTATTCCTTAGGTAACCAGGAGTAAAAAAGTCAATTTGGTCACATGCGTGTGATGCCTCCTTTCCAAGATATTTGGGAAAATAGGCTAATGGTTATTTGTTTATTCAAGAAAGGTCAACGTTTGCAAAATCCAGAATTCTTTGTAAAAAATATCAAAAAATTTATTTGCGTAGGGTTGGTTCGCTTTAATAGGGTGGGGTATAATGTCCTCATCCCCATAGAGTCCTACAGGGAATTTCCCCCCTGCTATTATAACAACAAGAAGACGCCGAAAATGCAAAAGCATTTCATATTTGGAGTAAGTATAATTACACATTTTTTTAAATATTGTTACAAAGAAATCTAGGTATTGCTATGGGTGACCTTTCTTGAATAAACAAATGACCTTTAGCCTATTTCCCCAAATATCTTAGAAAGGAAGTACCACAGGCATTTGACCCCCATAGTAACTTCACCCCTCTCCTGGGCCCACACGCAGCAGCGGGTCTCCGGCAGACATTTATATTTGCAAAAGTTATATTTTTCTCTGAATTTTCCCGTGTTCAGATATTGGTATCTCGTTCGTTTGATCAAAACCTTCTGGGCTGCTGCTCAAAATGCCGTCAATGGGAGAGATATACTTTGTGTACCTGTGTCGGCCCAGATTTCGAATCCTGCTTAGTCTCTCTCGGTCACTTTATAGGGAGCTTGCATATGGTGATAACAATATGGGTTAATTTGGCCAGACCTGTCTTCTAGAACAACCCAACCAAGCAAAGAATGCGCTTGCAGGAATAACTGAAATGTTCAGGTGAACCAGGTCCATGTATTGTATTCTTCGCATGCTTGGATGATCTGGAGAGCAAACCAAAGTCCAATCAACACTAACTTACCTTAAGAACCCTATAGGGCGGTTTTACAGGAAGACAATAGGTCAACTTGGCCAGACCTCTTCTCAGTGGCGTAACCAGCGGGGGGGGCAGGGGGGGCGAGAGCCCCCCCAAACAAAACCCTTGCCCCCCCTTCCGCCCCCCCCCAAATGAACTGACCTTTGTACAGTGTTATAGAAGGACCCAAATTTGCCCCCTCAAAAAAAGTCGTGGCACCCGCCTTGAGCCCCCCCATTTGTAAAGGTCTGGTTACGCCACTGCCTCTTCTCCAGAACAACCCAAGCATGCAGAGAAAATAAAAGAATCATCTGGGGAAATGTTCAGGTGAACCAGGTGCATGTATAGTATTCTTCACATGCTTGGGTGATCTGGAGCTATGGAGGGCAAAAAACCCCATTCAACATAATAATTTATATAGCTTCCTTGAAAGGGCCCTATAAGGTAAGTTAAGCCTTTGCCATGGATACTCTCATTGTGGAGGTGACGCGTATGAAAGGCTGTTAAGACCCCTATCTTCAGCATCGCCACCCAAAGACCCCATATTTTGTTTTAAATATTTTACCACTGTTACCCAACTTTTTGTGGAAAATTTTGAAAATGTTCATACAAAGACCCCATTTTTTTGGAATATTTAGCAAATATCACAGGCACCCGACAACCCTTATGGTCAACTTGGCCGCCCTTTCACCTAAAGACACCTAATTTTGCACGTCATCTAAGTCACCGAATGCCCCCCCCCTCCGGCGGGGGCTCTGTTGAATGGACCTTTATAGAGCACTTGCACAAGAGGTCAATAGGTTAAATTGTCCAGACTTAGGCTATCTTGCAGAGCAATCCAGGCCGCATGCATAGAATGCGAAAGAATCACCTACAGAAATACCCGAAATGTTCAGGTGAATGTGCTTACTATAAATGATTTCAGTTTTGGGGCATAATTTGAACTTGTAGAATGCAAATCTGCCAAAGCACCTTGATTACCAATGGGAAACGATTTACGAAATCGTCTCGTCCCTCAAATGAGTACATCAAGCCATTGGTCTCATGTACAGAGAGTCATACCTGTATGTGCACATTAGCGAACTATTTTGGTAAGAATATGACCAACATATTTAAACACAAACTAACAAAAATATCCCAAGCCGTCCCAGTCATTGATATTCCACACTTGATTCTTAAGCCTTTTCCAGCCTGAGTTTCCCGTTTGCACGATAATTAAAATAAAGAAAACCAAATTCACAAACCTCCTAGCATTCTGAATCTTTCGAGATGAACTATCATTTATTTCACCTCATGTGAGATAAGGTTATCATCAATTACATCTTGTTATCTTGCCAAATTGTGGTCATCGTTATTTATAGTTCTATCTGCCACCCATAGGAAGAGCGTATATTGAAACAGCACTGTCATTCCCTAAAGCATCATAATGGGATATAGAATTATCTTCAACAAATATGAAAAAGATGAAATATTGAGAAACATGCAGCGGGGGATTTGGACGCTATCCCAATATTTGAGATGAAAGTGAACTTTTTTGCCCCCATCCATTTGGCAAGAATTGCAGCATTTTTGTCAACTTCTTGTTTGTCATGTTTACTGTGACCCTCCGATGAACCGATGACTCGTCTTCTGTGCTGACACTTTTGACCATCAATAAGATGACTGGGGCTTAAAAGATGGGTTAAACAGTTGAACCTGCCTGCCTGGTGATGACGAATACGATCGACACATCCTTTCTTTTCGTCTTTAATATAATTTTATTACAATGTACGAAAGACAAGAACAGCACTTTGTATCGAGAGCTGAAATTTAACAAGAGAATCACAATTTTCTTGTTTTATTTTAGTATATATGAGATTTACTAGACTAAGTCTGAGTCTGTTCTGTTGAAGTTCTCTCTCTTTCGCTCCCGCTTTCTCTTTCTCAAACATGGTATTTGTCTTTCTTAATCAATTCGGGTTTTTTTTAATCTTGCTTCTATCTATCTCCTCTGCCTACGTATTTGTTTTTCTGTTGTCTAGTCTTTGTGTCAGCCAGCTTCGTATCTCTCAGCATGTTCCGTGATGACATTCTTTAGAAGTAGTGCCATGCGTTTTTTTTGTTATTTTACGGCAGCCAGTTTAGTGTTGGATAACAATGATAACTACACAGCTTCTTACTCATGGTGTTGTAACCAGGAGGTAGGATTCCAGTTACACTTATAGCTCTACCCAAGGGTACCCCACTGGATGAATTTTTGATGCAGAACCTACAGCGAAGTACACACACACACCAATGATACTTTAGTAGTACCCATATATAAGTGTACTACTCTGCGTTGCCTGCTAGATGACCGACAGGTTATACATGGAGGGCAACAGAGTAGTGAGTCCCTTTGACGCTAGACTCTGGAGTACCTTCATACATGTCATAGGTACGTCTATACACACTACCAGCAAGTTGGCGGCGCCAGACCTCTTTTTGGGGGGGGGTGGGGCATGGGGGCAGACAAACGGGGGGGGGGGGAGGAAGGAATTTTGGGGGGGGGGCAAAAGTGAAAATTCTGGGGAGAAAGTATCAAATATTTGGAGATTTTACCATTTTGGCCCAAAAATTTTTGGGAAAAATCAGCGATTTGGGGCCAAATAGGTCTAAGAATATCCAAATTTGATAATTTCCCCCCAGAATTTCACTTTTTTTGGCCCCAAATCGCGAAATTTGCCAAAAAAAATCTTCATTTTTCCTTTATGGCCGGGGGGGGGGGGCAACTAGGGGGGGCAAAAGAAACAAATTTGGGAGGGGTAGCGACCCCAGCACTGACTACCAGTTGCCTATGAGACGGACCTCTGGTCTTAGGAGGGCGCCAAACATTCCTTGTTCTGGTCTTCTTTATCGTGGTCCAAAACACTGTGGTTCTTCAAATCTGAATCCGCCAGAGATGGGTTACAACGTCTGGATGCTTCACTGAATTCCGCAAGGTCCTTGTTTGTGCATTGTTGTGCTCATCCGTGGGCAGACCAAGAGGTGTTCCATTGTCTGTGGTTGTGTTCCACAACCACAGGTAGTATCCTGAATTGCCTTCCAGATGCCCCACTTACCGCAAGGGGAACCCTTAGATCGGGGCCCAGTTCTGGTTCTCAATCTATTGAGGCCATCGGCCATTTCAGCCCATGAGGAGTCAGCTCCAGGGGGGGAGATGCTCACACCAGTTAATACCGATAAAAAAGATGTTAATTGGTTGTGATGGCAAGTCTTTCTTCCACAAGGGGCCGACTCCTCTTAACCTCCTAGAGACTCTGTTTCAAGAGGTTTTGGACTTGCTTAAGAAACTCTCTCTGGATTTTAGATGGTTGGCAGCCAGGTTATCTGTCCAGACATAGGGTTTGCTTCACATTGGATACTTGACAGCTACGCTCTTGCATTGCTCGCTACGCTCCGACGGATTTGTCTGGTGGAGCAATTCTGCTAGGATGTACAAGGTTTCCGTTGGGTTTGTTGGAAGGAAAGGCATTCCTGTGATATAAGCCGGAAGGAGGCATGTTATTTATTACGCTTGGATCAAGCTCTTGGCATGGGTTGCTCTTTCCCAAACAGGGCGGCATACTCTGCAAACATGAGTAGCACAGGGCAAGTGCCGTCGATTTAGGGTATGTGGGGGCGAGCACCCCATCTTGTGCTGGTGAGTTTGTTCAAGATTGTTTTATTGCGTGACATAATTTACTCGTCGTCCTTCTCGATGTGGGGGTTCTTATTATAAGAGAGAGAGTGCGGTCCAAGGGTAACTCCTAGTAGGACAGGGTTTATTACAGTGCTCCAGGGGGACGTTCCAGACAAGGTAACTTTTAAGCTGACGGTTGGCTTCACGGTTTTGCCCGGTAGATGGAAAGCACACACCTGTGTCTTAGAGGATTTGCACGTAGGTGGTTTTCCTCATAATAAGTTCATCCAAAGCTTGGAGAGAAGTCTCTCTTCAACAACTGTTGAAGAGTCACTGACATCTTGTGCGCTAATTCCAAGATCGTCTTGATAAAATAAAACGACAGGTTCCTGCACTCCTGGGTTGTCGTTGGTATTAATGTTGAAACAGGAGAGGTGAAAGCACACTCCCTTGTGGTAGACCATTCTTGAGCCTACGCCTCGGCTCTTCTTCTTCGCTCCTAGCTGAACAAAGAACATACGGTTTGCAGCAAATCTCGGATAAGCTTCAGTCAAGCGCGAGTGTCCTGGGTAATTCCAAGAATCTTATGGAGTAGGCAATCTGTGATCAGTGTCTTTGTTCTGGTTAAAAATTTTCAAGTTAAAAAAAAAAAAAAAAAAAAAAAAAAAAAAAAAAACATTATATTTGTGAAAAAAAATATATAACACAGCCGACCGAAAATGATTTACGATTCTCGGATGCGATATGAAACAAAAATGTTACTCTCTCTTTAAAGGAAGGTGTCCCAATCATAGTCCATTTTCAATGCTGTTTCAGGCTCCCTCCACATTGGAAGTATATCACCCGAAACATCTGATTTACAAAATTTTGAAATTATTTTATTTTAAATAATTTTTAAACCGGTTCCCAGCCGTTTGGATTATTAGGACGCATTAAACCCGGCGCCGATTCTAGGGGGGGCAGGAGGGGGCGCGGCGGGCGGCCTCCCGGGTTTTGGTTTAATTTGCACAAAAAATCTTCAGAATCGGACCCATTTGGGACAGTTAGCCTTTTTCAGCCCACCCCCCCCCCCCCCCCCCCCCCCCGGTTTATAATTTGGGTGACAATAAAATGTTCATCACCCAAAGACCACCATTTTTGGTTGAATATTTTTTGCAAAATTTTCTAAAAAGGTAGGTCTCTCTCACCCAATACCCTTATTTGTTTGAGTCCCTCTGTCACTGACTGCCCCCGGGTTTTTGGAAGCGGCCCAGCCATCATTACACCCATATCCATGTCATTATGTGATCCCGCCCAGGTATACGGTTCGCCGACCGTACCGTAATTATTCCCCCAGTAATGGTGCTACAACACAATACTACTGAACGATTCACCATGTAACACGTTTACAATCGTGAACCAAACCGATTTCAACTTGGCAACGGGGTTGCTTGAAATCGGCACGGGCGGAACACCACATGCTTACACCATTGTTGAAAAGCGTGACTAAAATGATTTAAGCAAATTTAAAACGCATTTACACCATTTAAAACCTAGGGGTGTCCACCCAAACAAAAAACTTTTATATCTATAGTAATAACAATATTTCTGACGATTCAAATGGTTTGGTGACATAAGTTTTCGTGGACACCCTCTACGAAATTTTTGATCTATAAAAATGGTTTTTTTTAAAGTTGCCAGCAAAATTCGCCATTTTTGTTTATTGCGATGATCAAACTGTGAGGGGTTGGTTTATGGTTTAGTTTGGCAAACAGTTCGAAATTAATCCAAGGACAGCCACATTTTTGTTAGTCTCAGCTTGGAGTCACGCAGGCGCGGCGGTTGTTGTGCCGGTGTCTCTTTAGCCCGGTAGCCACAAATTGCGCACCCACTGCAGTTTGCTCCAGTTTGAATTCAGCAGCCTTGACGCAAGCAAGTACAGTATCACGTTGCACTTTATTCCGTTCAAGGGCTGCTGAATTCAACTGGGAGCTGCTGCGGCCGCAAAATACCGGGGGCCTATGCCGAATGTGCCCGGTTCAATCGGCAGGTGACCTTGCTGTACGGCAGGGGTATCTGCCGAAACGCACGTGTTTGTGCTGTTCGGCATCATGCATGTCGAAAATGCGAGCTACGTCATTTAACCCTGCCGAACGGTAGGGTTACTTGCCGAAACAATAGGATCGAATCCAGTTAGTTCGGCGCAGAGAGATCCTTATTACACGTGCGGTGTCTTTGGATGTAACTAAGTCCTTTTGTCAATTGGCTGTACGGACGCAGGATGACACGAAATAAGTGTTCAGTGGACTCAGCTCGTACGACAGGCTAAGATTAGCTTTAAACTAATAATTTTAGGGCCCGTTCATTATTTACGAGGGGACCGGAGAAAATTGCATAACCATCATTAATTGTAAAGTTACATAGGCCCTATTGCATAGAACTCCTACACCCATCCCACACACACAATTAGGTACACCATATGATTTACTGCTGATACGCAGATAGGTGCTTGGTTTACTGAATAATAAATTTAACATGACCCCCTTCCATCAGAAAAAAATAAAATCACATAACCCCCTATTTGTCAAGTAGAAAAACATATAGGTCTAATCCCAATGTTTGTACTCAGCGGACCCTAATAAGCTCTAATAACCAAACCCTAACCTAATTCCTAACCCTAATCTTAACCCTAGGTCCTATAGGTCCTATAACCCCAACCCTAAACCTAACCCGTATTGCAACCGGCCTAATAACCCTCCTACTCAATAAAGGGGACCTTTACAATGGAGCTACAATGGGATCCACTACGTATATCAATGCATATAACGTATACATTGTTTCCGAATTCGGCTACCTTGGTAAAAGAACGCGGGAATACTTCTACATGGGGGTCTATGTGGGTGCTTTATGCGTTACAAGATCGTATCTACGCCTATTATTACATACACGATTGTTCCTAAATGCCAAAAGCCTGATTTTTAATGAGTTTCATTGTAGAATTGTCCATAAAATCACGAAAAATGCGTAAACACGTGCTCTACACATCAACAGCACGTTATTTTCCACTTCCGTTCTCTGCTGACGTATGTCCCGGTACTTCGGCACTGCCCAAAGTAGGTAAATTCGGCACCGGGTATTTCGGCAGCCGGGTATTTCGGCACAACAGAGCAGCCTGCAATGGGTGCGCAAATTGTGGCTACCCCGTCTCTTTAAGGCAATTTGAAGCACGTGGTCAGTAGCTAGCACACCATTGATTTGGTTATGTTATCTAGACATATCTAGAGGGATCTGACATGTGCTGGGATTAACCGCAACTATATGTAGCAGGCCGGTTACGAAACAATAAAATATTGTTTATTATTAGCAAAATCAGGAATTATACACTTTATACATCCAAGTTGTTTTAAAATATTAAAGTGAAAGTGACTGTAGAATAGGTTAATTTACATAATTTGATTGATTACTTTCTATATGTAGGACACTTCCTTTGATAAGAAATTCATAATTGCTCAAAAATAATAATAATACAAAAAAGCTTTTGGAGTTATAAATCCTGATGAAAAGGGGAAACGGTTAAGTTAATTAACTATCGGTGCCTTATGGGGCTACCTGGGTAACGTTAAGGGGTTTCAAAAGCGTCGTACGACGAGTTGTCCTTCCGCTCTCTGTTAAAGCTATGGATGATTTATACAATAAAAGGTATGCGTCATCGAAGTTTTAAGTGCAATATATTTGGTCTTGCCATTCTGCAGCTTTCTTTCTTTTCATTGTCTGTTAAACTGTGACACCATAACGGTAAAATTGACAGTTTTCTTTGTTTAAATGCTCTTCCGAAGTTCAGAGAAATTAGGTTTCATAGCATGATCAACACTTTAGTGTATAAGGGGATCCATATAGACCAAAGTTTTTGTTTTTTTGTGCACCATATTTTTTATTCTAATAAGCATAAATAAGCGTTTTGGTGGCGCTATTCAAAATTGGTTTGCCCCCTTAAATCGTGTTCAAACACTGCTTTTCAATGATGCCAAGGGTGGAACCGGGACAGCCATCGAAACTGGCTGCGGTTGTACAGGCGTAATTCGTTATGTATTTGGGATCGACGGCTTAACATCCCCTCCAAAGGATGGGATATTCTCGTGGTTCGTTTGCCCAAGTTCAAATGAACCATGGGGAGAACGAAATTCCAGTTTAAATCAATAGTGGTCAGACCAATCAAATCCAGAATTTATATGGCCTAACTGAATAGGCCTAAGTGGCCCTGCTGCGACTTGAACCGGGAACCCCCTGCACGAAAGGCAAATATCATAACCAGTGGGGCATAATCTCCTGAAGATGATGACTAGTAGTGGTAAAGGACACCAACTTACCTTTTTAAGTTTAAAATGCCAGAAAATTTACAATGGAGTAGCGGGATATCGTAGCGGTAGTTCACCCAGCTGTGGTAGCTGGTCTGTTTAATAGACTGACGAAGATACAGGCGACGGAGAAGTGAACTGGCCACCCAACTCCACAATGCCGAGGCTGTGTTTGCAATGCCACTCAAGCTACCGGAATGCCCCCAACGCTCATGCATTGAGTATCATGAGTATCAGAGTATGGGACTAGTTAAGTTGTAGAGGACACCAATTTCAACAGTCTAAAATCCAGAAAATTACCAAAATCTTGATGAAATCTACTCTTACCTGTATAGTGGGGGACTGTAGTGCACAGATCTTATGTGAGTGTGCAAATCTGGACAAAATTGTGAATTTTGGTACACAAGTTTTTTATGCAGTGATAATCAAAAAAATTGATGGAAGCACCTGCCACACCCCTTTCATGGCCCCCAGCTTGGATTTCAATCAAGGTTACACAGGGGTAAAATTTTTAAAATGTTACAATTGTGTTGAAAGCACACCATGATATTTTTCTGGTTACAAGGATTCCAAAAAGGTATAGTTTATACCACCTGTGACTTATAGTTTTGGAATTATGGGGTAAAAACTGTAAAAATGGTAAAAAAAGTCAATTTTGGTTTGTACAGGGGTCAAAAATTAAAAGTTGCTCCAATTTTGGTAAAATGTGGTTCAAATTGTTGGTTTATCTTATAGAATGAAATATAGGAATAGTTTTGCCTATCTTACGTGTTTAGTTATTAACCAGAATGGCGAATAAAGTCAACAGCTATTGGCAGCTATTGGATTCTATTAACTGTGAATTATTTTGCTGGATAACGTGAAAACTAAGTATAACAGATAAGGCAAACTATTCCTTATTTCAATCATTTAAGCTAGGGAAATAATTTGCACCACATATTAACTGAATCAAAGCAACTTTTAACTTTTGACCCATATACACACCAAAATTGACTTTTTCACCATTTTTACAGTTTTTACCACGTAACTCCGGACCTATAAGCCATAGATAGTGTAAACTATACCTTTTTGGAACCCTTGTAACCAGACAAACACCATGGTGTGCTTTAAAACACATTCGGAACATTTTAAATTTTTGACCCCTGTGTAACCTTGAAACCGAAGCTGGGGTCCATTAATTGGGGCTGGCAAGTGCTTCCATCAATTTTATGGATTATCATCAATGCCTAAAGTACTTGTGTGCAAAAATTCACAATTTTATCCGGAAGCGCGCACTCTTTCACTACAGTCCCCTGCTAGTAGAGTCGGGCAAATTTACGATCATGTACCATCGATTTTAATTATTGAAATCCTTATTTCAAGACATGCAGAGATTGATTTCATTAAAACTGCTTGTTCCCGATTTATGTGTATTGTGTTCTCTATACACCAGATGAAAGCCTGGTAGTCTAGCAGATTATGGGTTCCCATGCACCCTCCTTAAAACTTAGCACAACAATGTCATCTTCTTCAAAAATTCTGCTGTTTCTAAAATCAAATATTGTCCCAAGGGGTCCGTTTGGCGGTATTTCAATTTAATTGAGAAGTATCTCAAGTGATTCGTGTCATCATACTGGAATCAGAACATATATATAGTTTGGTATATCTGGTCTGGGATGTTCAGTTGCAGTGATATGGATGAAAATGTGATAAAGGTCATTGATCTTTTGATTCAAAATGCTTCAATCTTGACAAGATTTGTGTCAAATTGTTGGTATGGGCATGAGCAATATGGAAATGACTTAGAATCTTCCGTTTTGGTTTATTTTTAGGGAAAAACTGAGTACCATCTTAGTATTACAAACTATACTTTTCTGGATTGCTCATACCAACAACTTAACACTAATTTTGTCAAAATCCATGTATTTTGAAAGTTTAGCCCCGATGACCAATGAAAAGTTCAATGACCTTTTGTTTATATGAAAATGAGCTCATTTTACATGCAGATATTTTGCTGTGGAAGTATACAGTAGATGTCATCGTGGTTTACCACCTTACCCGGTACGTATGAAGTTTACGGGTGCAGTAAATAATGAATAGTCACAGACATACATAAGGACCTGCAAGTTACGTCGTGATAACATAAAACACTCTCTATTGAGAAGGCCAAAAAATTCAATGAACAATTTTGCCAGTGATTTCTTTATCTATCATGTCTATTATCGTGAAAAAATAGTTGATATTACATGAAGCGAGAAAAACTGGTTTTACGAAAATCTTAATTTTTTAACCCTAAAAGAGCCGGGCTTTTTGGACCCATCTCACCGCCGGGGGGGGGGGGCGGATTCCATCCCCCTAGTATCTCGGAAACGGACTGATGAACTATCATATGTGTGGTACCAATGGATAGCTATGACCCTCCCGAGTCCATTGATACCAAAAAAAGTACAAACATACCTTGTATGACGTCACAGTGACGTCAAACATTACGTCATCCAAAAATGCGAAAAATCTCAAAAAATCGCAAAATTCATAGTCAGTTTCGCCATTTTTTCAAGCAAAAGTTGGATTTTTTGGCCATGATGTGTGACAAAGTATGCACGCACATGCTCTAACTACAAATAAATCAAATAAGGTAAAACATAGTGTATCCTTAGCACAAAAAAATGGATTTCAGCAGTGTTCCGTGTAATTTCAATGGGAAATAGTTTTTCTTCTCACGCAGTGCGCGATTACGCAACGCCGCGTCATAACCGTAGGTCCGATTTTGTTCAAAATGGTCTTAAATCGAGCCCAAGGCTTCAAAGAAAAAAGTCATGCAGTTTCGGCGTGAAAAATAACAAACAGGTGAGATACGACAAAAAATGTCGAGGGGGGCGGATTCCGCCCACCCCCTCCCCCCGGCCTTTTAGGGTTAAAGAAGAATTTTCCCCTCTGAATTTAGATTTCGTGTTTTAAACTCCTATCGATATTTTTATTTCTTTGGAGGTATAAAACTACCTTTTTGAGCAATTTTATACAGTGTTTTAATATATGTCTAATTCTGTCCATATCTTGTCAATTGTCACGTTATATTAGATGATATCCATGTTGACTTTAACAGATGACCCATAAGTGAACTCTAAGTGGATAAACGGAATAACTTCGGACCACAGGTGGCTTAGAGCTGATTGACTATTAAACCGTTCCTGTCATGCTAAGAGCCGCTAAGGCTGTCCTTAAGCACGGTATACCGTTATTGGTTCGACTGTTCCAAGTACTAGTATTCACACATCCCTTACACATTTTCAGCGATCGACTAGAGACTAAAATATCCAATTTTCTCCTTATTAGGCTGCTCTTGGCCGTATCTCTTGTAGGATATGTTAGGACACCTATATTTGTTATAGAGATACAAAAATCTGATTTTTGATGTTTTTCCCCCGATTTTCTGATTTAGCAAATCACTGATAGTGCCTTTATGAAGCACATAATACAGAGTAGGTGCGAAGAGTACTATGTCAGTATGCCAAATATAGTGCTATTAAATACCGCACCCAGTCAACGTGCGTGCTAAGTACACTGTTAGAACAAAATTAATCAAGTTGTTTAACATTTTAAACAAACACTATTTACCCTGGTCATCGATCAACCTTGTTTAAAGATTAAGCAACTTGTTTAAAAATTAAACAACTTGTTTGAAAGTTTAAGCATCAGTTGTTTAAATAAAACAAGTTGTTTAATTTGACTTTTAAACAAGGTTGAGCGATGGCCAGGGTAAACAGCAGTTGGTTAAAGATGCGAGTTGTGTAAAAAGTTAACTTATACAACCTTGTTTAAGACAACATGTTATAACAACAAACTAAACAATGTTGTTTAAAACTTAAACAACAGCACTTTAAACAACCCTCTTTTTAAACAGCAAAACAGTGTTCTAACAGTGTAAAACGTGTTTGTAAACCTTGATCATTTGTATAGGCCTAATAAAATAATGAACATTTTGGTCAAGGGTCCAAAAAAAATTTGCTGCTCAGAGCCCTTTGATGCTCCATACATAACCTTCCAAAACCATGAAAACTGGTTCTATGACAAAGAGCAACAGGCTCTAAAAACCTCTTTATGCCTTTAAAACATAGCTTTACCGACAAAAGGCTTTTTTCTAAGAACCATCACCAGACTGGTCTCAAAGACGGCTATAAGAAGGTGAAGAACAACAATAATACGGAGCGATTGCAAATGGGGTTCTCAGTAGAAAGAGGGATTGTAATCATGGTAATTCAGCATTCATCAGAGTGAGTAATGCAATTTTACACTAGTCTTTCTCTGTTACATTTTGTACTCAATGTTCAATATTCAGAAATAGTTTGTGAGGACTTTGGGTATATCTGCAGCTAAAAAAATGCATCTAACAACAAGATATCAAGCTGCTAAGCTTTTACATACACTATATAAAGAGTTAAATTAGGGGATGCTCTCATATTAGGAGTAAAACTTGCCAAATTTGAGTAAATCTTACCCAACAATGCGTAAATATTAACTCCACTTTGACTTAGGTTTTACTCAGCATATGAGAGTAATCCCCTTTTTAGAGTGTATACACGTTGCTCAGTTGGTTATTGGTATGGTGGTATTTTAGCACAAAAAGTCCGCTCTAGGTGCGCTCAAGGTGCGCTTTAGGTGCACCCTATGTGCGCTCGGGGTGCGCTTGGGGTGTGCTCGGGGTGCGATCTGGTTTTGACACTATAGATTCTTGTCTTATAACGGAATAAAAAAGAGTAGAAAAGAGAGTAGAAAAGAGGATTTTTCTAGTTTAGTACGTCGCATGAAACCCAAGCGCACCCTAGATTCCCGAGCGCACCTATCGCACCTAGAGCGGACTTTTTGTGCTAAAATACCACCATAATTTGACTTTTACCTTTACAGCTGAATGTTAGCTTTGGTTACTCCTGAGTATTGTACGCCAGATCATGTTTTTACGTGAAAGGGTAAATAAATTATATGTTGTTGCTTCATATTTTCACGTTGAAAGATAACGGGAAATCTCGTTTTGCAATAATTGTACTCTTTTTTGAAGTTTTTTTAGCCCCGGGGCCCGTGAAAGACATGTGCTCATACTCGCTAAACACGCAACATGCCTAAGATATACGGGAACTTGACCACGGAACATGACCTTGTTTGCATTGCTAAAGCTAATTGAAATCGACACGATATCCCATGAAAAAAAGTTATAGGAAATAATGATGATGCTAACAAAACGATGCAGTAATAGCCAAGATTTCCCACTCCTTTATCTTTTTCTCCATCTTTTTCACGTACACAAATTGCTTATGGAAGTTTAAGACATATCCGCTCGCGTTCCGCCATACCGCCTACATATCCCTATGATATTACCATAGACGTAGTAGATATTACGCTATACTTATGACAATGTGATGAAATATGGCAACATAATGGTAGTTAATAAGTTGACCATACGGAGTGCTTACAATTAAACAACTTGCAAATGGGCTTGCGTTTGATATTTATTTTGTCGGTAATATTTGGAACTTGTTGGTTCGACCTCAAAACACATATAGCGCAATCAGCGGGGCTCAGTTGGAGACGGATGGAAACATACATGTAGATGAAGCGTGTTTAGAAGGAAGTAATCAAATTGATATTAATATTGGAATAAGGTATTTTTCTTGCATTATACAAAATCTGAAATCATTACAGAAAAAACTACCTATATTATAAAACTTTTTTTTTTTTTCACTGAGTCGTTGTAAATACATGTGAATAAAACATGTGCCTTGGGATATGCCCCTTCACCCTAATGATATATGTGTAAATTCTAATTTTTTTTTTTTATAATTTACACATTATGCAAAATCTGAAATACAGAAAAAAACTTCCTATATTACAAAAAATCAGTAAATTTTCACTGAGTCGCTGTAAATACATGCCACGGTGAATAAAATATGTGCTTTGGGATATGCCCTTTCACCCTAATGCCATATGTGCAAGTTCTAAAAAAAATTAAAAAACAAATTGATAATAATTGCATTAGAAACCAATCAAATTTAAAACTAAAGTTTAATTTTAAAAGTTGAATCTAATTAGTAATAGACTACATCTCAATTACTCAATTGGTCAGACTAAATAGAGAAATGATTGATCCCTAACCATAGTCGTTGTGGATTTTATTTTTTAGTCATTGGGTTTAAATTAAATAGTCCTCAAACACGGTCTCCCCATCAGTTACACCTCCATTCTACTATTATGCCCTTGGTTTTGCGAAATGGCGGCCCTTTTAGGCGGGAAAAATTTGTTAAGAGAATAGCACGATTAAAGCTTTTAAAGTACTGTAGAAGAGATTGCAGGGATAAAAGAAAGCGAAAGAAATGGATAAAACCTTTTTGGCAACAAGTTCAGAACAACTATGACAACTGTTCCCATGTGGACTAACATTTGTTACGTGAGGATTTCTATAACGAGGCCGCCTTTATAAAATTGTATCATAGGCCTAATACCTTCATCTGATCTTAAAGTATAGTAACTCCCGAAGAGACTGATCTTGCTTTCATGTCACGTGCTAATAACATGAACTTCACGAAAATTGTCCTTTGAACTACATTTAGTGTTTGTAAATGAGTTGGAAAGTGCATTTTTCATGATATCCGCGCTTAAGACTTTCCAAGCGATCATCTAAAATATCTTGAATGTTAATTGATGCTATTAGGAATTTTCTGGTTTGTACATGACTATGTTATTGTCGTTGTTGCCTTCTTTGTGAGGTGGATGTTGTTGTATAGTGAAATTAAAACCTATATTTTTTCTGCTGTTACACATACCACTCTATATACATGATAGAAGAATAACAACTTTTTTATGATTTCTGTCAAAGAATGTGAGTTTTGTAGTGTACATCGGGATGCCACGAGCACCTATCAAACATCCTTCACCCAGGTAAAAGGTGTAACTTTAATGATTCACTCGAAAATTAAGTAGATCTGATTTATAGCTCATCATAGTTTGGATGAGTCTTCTCCAGGTCGAGACCAACGTTCTGCCACGATATATGGCGATTGTCAAGAATTGAGGCCTGATTTATGAACCAGAATACGACCTGTGTTGATATGTCATTATATCAATTACATAATAACATTGACCGTTTAACTGCATGGTTAAACAAACATACACCAAGTGAGCTTAACCATATAACTGTCTATCAATTAGCCGTGTATATGTTTGACCTTAGGTAAGGTCAAGACTCAGCTTGACCCATCAATACCCTCTCCAGTTTGGATGATCTCTAGCCCGGAGGGAATGCTGGTGGCGGAAGCCACTTGGTCACTCACGAGGACAAGGTCTCCCTGTGTAAAACGATGTTGAGCAGTGGCTGTTTTGGTTGGAGCTTATATAAGTTTTCCAACAGAAGATGAAAACCAGCGCCACTGAATTATATTATATCATTAAATTTGGTAAGAATCAATAATTTGTGTGCATCTTGCTCCAAATGATGAGTTTTAAAATTGCTTTTTGGGTGTTTTCACAGTAAAGATACCTAAAATGTAACATCGTGTCAAACATTTTCAAGCCGATTAAACAGGATTTTTTGTAAACTACAATCTTAATTACTTTTTTGTTCAATGTTGGCCTCTATCTATGGTAATGAGATAAATTAAGAATTATTTATTTTACCTTAATGTTCTGCAAATTATCGTACAGTGGGACATTTTTGACACAGTGTACATTTTAAGTACCTTAACTGTAAAGAAACCCTTATATACACGCATCTCACTTTACTTTGCGAATATTAATCACCTTGTTCTCTATCGCCTTGTTTTTGTCTGAAGTGTTCACCCTTCAGAATTCTTGAGTGAGTTCTGAAGGGTGAACACTTCAGACCGGCCTAAAACACATCAATGTCCAAAGGTGTCCGATGTGTTCTCAACGACTCCAACAAAAAAAAATATTTTTTTTTAATTGCAATTTTACTCTGAGGTAGCAAAAAATGGAATATATATTTCGATTGTAATCATTTAATTAGTTTTCTTAATATTTTCACATATTTGAAGGAACTGGAAGTATATATCACAGAAAACGTAATATGAACACGTGTCAGGTGTCAAAAGGTTCTACATTTTAGGCGTTCTGATATATATTTACAGTGTACTACTACTACTACTACTACTACTACTACTACTACTACTACTACTACTACTACTACTACTACTACACACACTGGCCAGAAGTATTGCAACATGCAGACAAAATATTCAAAAGATGATTTAAAATTGTACCAGGAGTTCTTGACTGCACATTACGTAATTATTGTCAGAGTTGTGATTTTCAAACAGATGCTATTTCCCAGAATAAAATAGTGCGAAAAACGTTTGATTTGATTGTCATATTCCCTAAATATGGCGGGTCAAAGGAGCTAGCTAATGATAACTTGCCGATTGTACTCCAGAAGGAATACAGGCACAGGAACGTCAAAATGGCTACAAAGTAATCAATAAATGAATTGTACGGGTTTGTCTACTCTAAATGTTTACGGCGAAAACCGGAGTGGTTGTATGGACCGGAAATGAGATAACGTCAATAGAAGATGGGAGCACGAAAATAACCCCTGGACTCGGTAAATTTAATGACGAGAAAGCGGTCACATGATAACTTGAAAACAACTTTTTAATTGCACCATTGACAATTTGACATTGTGCTATTTGTAATGCAATGTGAACGCGTAATTAGACATGATTTATGTAAACCACATGATTTATCAGTCGAATTGCATTTTAGATGTCTCCAAATTTCCAACATTTTTCTAAGACCACTGTCTTCCATTGACTTTATCTCATTTCCGGTCCACAAAACCACTCCGATTTTCTCCTGTAAACATTTCAATACACCCTAACGAACCCGTACAATTAATTTAGCGGCTATTTTGAAGCCATTTCATTTGTTTCTGTGTCTGTATTCCTTCTGGAGTGCAATCGGCAAGTTATCGTTCGCAGTTCTTTTAATCCGACATATTTATGGAACGTGACAATTAAATCAAACGTTTTTTCACCCTCTTGGGTTCTGGGGAATAACATCTGTATGAAAACACTAACTTTGGCATCCAATACGTAATGTGTGGTCAACAATCCACGGTATAATTTGAAATGGATCTGTGATTACGAATTTCGTTTCGTGCATGTTGGGGTTGGTGAAACATCCCTATACTTTACTGTGTAAACTGGGTACACCATAAAATTGCTCTTATCAGTAAAAGTTTTCATGTTATTGAGCTTACACTTTCATTTTTAATGTTAAATGTGTGTTTTCTTTATTATTTTGGCCAAAAGTACAGTAGAAATTGATCGTTTGTGTGATTTTTTTAAGAGAAAATTTAATTTTCCTATATTGCTTTTGCACACAAAACTGAATTTTTTGGGAGGGCGTCGTGCATTATGACGTTGGAAGCAAGTTGCTGGAAATGTAGGGAATTTTGGTATCACTGGATAGAGGATACCCATAGCTATCCATTGATACCAAAATCAAGTTCATAGGGGGTTCGGTATGGAAATTCTATGGAGGATTGCACAACCCCCTCCCCCGGTTAGACTTAAGTTACCAAAATAGCTTGTTATGACAAGAGTTACTCTCTGAAGTTGTTGTATTCATCAAATTCCAATAATTGTGCAATATTTTAAGACAAAATAAAAAATATAACTCAGTCCTTGCTTCTCGACTCTCTGCTCATTGAACAAATATGTGTTCTATTATAGTGTTCCCTGAGGTTTCACCATATGACATAGAAAAAAAAATTGATGTGATAGGGGAAAACTGATGCCATTTTTGAAATCAGCGATCCCAAATTAGTTAAAACAACTCTAAAATCTAAGTCACCAGAAAAAAAGTTGAATTTTGTAGGCCAGTGTAATAACTCTAACAGTGGAATAGGGAATAAGGGGATATTTTAATTATTCATTAGGTAATAATGAGTTATTTTATTTAAATTAATTAATATCAGTTATATCCTTTGTTATTCTATGGGATTATCCTTCATTTGCATAAATTAATATTCATATCATTTGTTATCCAAAACGGAATAACTTAACCGCAATACAAAGGGATACGTTAGGGGGAAACGATATTTCGCCCTAAGAGCGTTCTGGCGTTCTGAGTCAATCACAACCTTAGACAAAAGCCAATTTCGCCTTAACGAAGGTGATAGCATAGCAATACTTCTTCCAGTGCCGCTGCAGCAGCTACAACTGCTACAACAACAACTGCGCCAATATATTCAATTCACTCCGACGGAAAGAACAATTAAGGAATTAATGTTTTATTGGTAATAATATTATGAATATCTCATTAGTAATAATATTACACTCTTTTCACCCCACTTTCACTCTTTTTTAAAGGAAAAAAATCGAATTTCAATGATGTACAATGACGAAGACACTAGCCGTTTATTTTGTAAGCAATATTATTTGCAAACGGCATGTTTCAATGACTACAAATGTGACTGACTTATTCATCACCTTATTTGATAAATAACTGATCGTGGTTGTGATTTCGGATGACAGTTCGTTAAAACGTCATCGTCATCATTCATCAATGTTTTCTTTTTGATCATTATATGTCGTTCATCTGTGCCATGTTTTAATTACTAATGAATTTGATATCTTTATCAGTAATGATCGGGGCTCTCTTGCGTCACTCTCAAGTGCGTGATTCTGAGTTTTATAGGGAGTAACTCTTGGACACGTTTTCAGATTTGTTGGCAAGTTAAAACACAACGAAGGTCGTATCACTATTTCCACGTGAACTTTTAAACTTTTCCCCTTCTTTTATATTTCATACCTTACTGGTAATAAACATGACCTCTCTCTTGTACTTCACTTGCGAACGGATATTTCTCTACTATGTGTCATGGATGTGCGTTTAAAGTTTTAGATGACAATGCTTTTTGCGAGAGCACTTCTATCATTGTCAATTTGTATCATCATCGTGTGCTTAGATAGATCACATTGACACTTCGCGCCAAACAGAGTACTAGAGTTCAGCCAAAGGTCTCTCGCGTGAGAGGCTCTTCCCGATGGACATCAATTGACTTTCCTGTCTATCGTAGGGATGTATGCGCCGGGATTTGTCCAAACCTTAGGTTGACTCCATCGGGGAATGTCCGGCCGAAATCAGAAAAACGTGCAATTCCGGAGACCCTCGGGTTGTCCCTCTTTTGAGGAATATAAATCATACAGACAGACAGGGGAAAGGAAACATTCTTGTCTCGTGTAATACATGTTATACATAAGTTTATTGACACCGTGTTTTGCCAAAACAAACTGAAGCATTACGATTTAAGTAAATTGATTTTATAGTGCGTGTTTACGGTACAAAATCTACTTCAAAATATTATTTTGCTGCAATTATCCGGTAAAGGGATACAGCTTTTAATAGCTTATAATTTTCCAACCTTTTGCTGAACTTACATATCTGCATTATAGCAGCTTAATGCCATCCTGCGATGATAAAGGAGACAAGTTGAACAGGGATCCCCTGAGCTGTCATATTTAGGGTGAAGGTCAGGGACCTACAGGTACAAGCAATTTCATGGTCGCGCCATGGGTCCCTCCGGTATGGCAGTAGTAGAGGGCGTTACAGATTGGTCACTCAGCAATTGCGAATGAGTGGTACTCGATAGGCGCTAGTGCCTCCCCTTCCCCATATCGGTACTATGCTTTCCGCCTGTTTCACGTGCAGGCAGATTTATGTGGGCTTGTTAAGTAATCAAGTACTGAAGGTTTTAAAGTGGATGTGATGGGAGGCCGCCGGCCAGTAACGATCAATTAGCTTCGCAGTTTTGAAGAGTTTTCAGTCGTGATATCCCTGACAATGTAACAACTGATAAAGTATTGTTGAGTAAAAAAATCCCTTTAACCCTCGACCTTTTTGTCGTATCTCACCTATTTGTTATTTTTTCACGCCGAAACTACATGACTTTTTTCTTTGACGCCTTGCGCTCGATTTAAGACCATTTTGAACAAAATCGGACCTACGGTTATGACGCGGCGTTACGTAATCGCGCACTGCGTGCAAAGAAAAGCTATTTCCCATTGAAATTACACGGAACAGCAGAAATCCATTTTTTGTTTGTGCTAATGATACAGTTACACTATGTTTTATCTTATTTATTTAATTTATTTGTACTAAGAGCATGTGTGCGCATACTTTGACATACATTATGGCCAAAAAATCCAACTTTTGCTTGAAAAAATGGCGAAAAAACATGAATTTTGCGATTTTTTTAGATTTTTCGCATTTTTGCATGACGTCATGTTTGACGTCACTGTGACGTCATACAAGGTATATTTGTACTTTTTTTGGTATCAATGAACTCGGGAGTGTCATAGCTTTCCATTGTTACCACACATATGATAGTTCATCAATCCGTTTCCGAGATACAAGGGGGAGCGGAATCCGCCCCTCCCCCCGGCGTAGAGATGGTTCCAAAGAAGCCCGGCTCTTTTAGGGTTACATGAAGTGCTCGACCCGGACATATCATGTCATTATAATTTGTTGACAGCGCCAATGCATGATGTTTTATGAGTATGATACTTAGGGGACTTAAACATTGTTTAACGATAATATCATAGTGGACACACCCGAAATTGCAAACACATTTAGGTATTATTTTACTAACATATGTTTGTTTAACAATTTCTATACAAATGTTTATGCCTATTTCTAAAGATTTGTTTGAACCATTTGCTTTATCCGTCCCACAATTGACAGGAAAATATTATAATTATATTTTAGCTGGAATAGTGGGATCATAAAATCTACTCAACTTAATGTGCTAAAACAGCTAACCTAGTAACCTTTTTTATTGACTAAAACTTTTTAGAATTCATATCGAGAAAAAAGGAGCCCCCCAAAAAATCCTCATAATAACAAATGAAGTATTGAATGCCATAGTTGTGTATGTCACACAGATGGTATTGCCAGAATCCAAAGAGTGCGAAAAACTTTGTTATTTAAATGTCATGCTCCCTATGTATGGCGGATTAAAAGAGCTGGCGAACAATAACTTGCCGATTGCACTTCAGACAGAATACTGACACGGGAACGTCAGAAAGAGCTTAAGAATAACAGCTAAATTAATATTTGTACCGTCAAGTCGTTTTAACTGGCAGCGGCTGGGACTCACAACAGTTAAAATGACGTTTTTTACCGTTTTGTTTATTTGCACGTGAAACGTTTACGAGAAAAAAGAAATCGGAATGGTTGTGTGGACCGGGAATGAGATAACGTCAATAGAAGATAGCGATCTGCAAAAAAAAAAAAAAAAAATCGATAACCCTGAGACATGTGAAATGCAGTTTGGATCATGTGCTTTGCGCAGAGCACAATGTCAACGGTGTGATTAAAGAGTTGTTTTCAAGTCAGTATCACGTGACCTCCGAACTTACCATTCAATTTCCTGAGTCCAACAGTGATGGACGTGCTCCCATATTCCCATTGACGTTATCTCACTGATGATTTCCGGTCCATACAAGCACTCCAATGTTTTGATGTAAATATTTACAATAGACCCTAACAGACCTGTATACTACTACTAGACTCATGTTTTGGTGTCTAAAGGTTATTTCTGGTCTTGGTGTTCATTGAAAACCGTAGTAACAACCGTCAGTGGATAGAATACATGCGGTATTATGTAGACGAGACTGAAGTGTTAGGAATTAAACATGTTTAGAAAGCATTATATTTTAACATGTTTAAATAGATTAGAAACACACAATTTGACTTTCAGTGTAGGCCGTGGGACACAAAATATGCCAAAGACTAACACGAAAGTCATAGTTAGATATTTTGTCTTGAAATTGAGATATCAATGCTCACCCATGTCCTGGTACACCATGTTAACATGGATTGATTGTCCCAAAAAGGCTGATATTTCCAATCAAAATTGATCTGCTGACTTTGTGCACTAATCTGTGGATAACTTTACAAGTTGTCTGTAATTTTAAATTACTTATTAAAAAACGGTCGTTTGTATTGAAGTCACTGATTATTACCTTTAATAACAAAATCCATATTTGTTTCAATATCCAGTGGATATGGATTTGGTGGAATATGGAGATATTATTAAAGAAGACGTTTAGGCTTACAAAAGAAATTTAACTCTAGAGTTTAAAGATCATGGGTGAGATGTTGATGCTGGATATCCAAGTTTTCGTAGTAACATGTTGAGGCCAAACAAAGGGGCCAGCTAGAGTCTGGTATAATAACAAGAATAATGTCCAAATTTGGACCATTGCCTTCAGAATGATTTTCTTTTATTACAAAGTAGGGTTGAAAGTGGGAAATATTGAAGCAAATTATTGGCTAGACTTTTACTATGGGTATTCATCACATCTGAAAATTCGAACGGGTTTGAGAAACTGTCGAGTTTTCGTCAGGAGTAGCTCTGACTTCATCAGGACAATGATAAGCTACATGAAAGACACGTAGGCCGTGACTTATCTACTGGTGGTTCTGAAAAGAGTCGTTCACTGAAAACTGCCCCAGTTAACAGAGACTGAACAAGCAGACTCCGCTTAATTGGGTCTGAAAAGAGTCGTTCATATTTTCAAGTGACAGCTCAATTTATTGCAGAGTTGTTAAGCTAATCAGACCTAAGGTGTAGATACGACTTTCGACTTTGTTGCACTCAAATTGAATTTCTGTTGAGTGCAACAAAGTCGTATCTACATTTTCATGATTTTACAGAAACATTTTTGTGTTTTATTCAGTTGTGAGTTTTCAAATGAAGAAAATTATATAACACACGATGAAAATGTATTTTTAAATATATTATGAATATTTTATTTCCCAATTCAGTCGACTAATTAAGAAGTATTAGCTAATTAAAGTGACGTCACTACACACATGACATCCCGTGTTGTGCCGCAACAAAGTCGTATCTACCAGTTACGACTTTGTTGCACTAAACAGAAATTCGTTTCAACACCAAATTAGGCCTAATTAGCCTAATAACTCTGTAACAAATTGAACCTTATACCTGAAATATATGTTAAATTATGCGTATTGATTTACTTTTGTAAAATAATTAAGCATTGAGCATAATATTGAGTAGAAGATGGTCGTAACTACATTTTTTGAATATATTATTAAGGTTTTTGTGTCAAAATTAGCATAAATTTGGCAAAAAAATGAAAATGCACTTTTGACCAAAAATTGAAATATTTTTTTATTTACACACCTTTTAAAAGCAATCGATTTACAAAAAATAAAACGGCGTATCTACATAGTTTTCCTATGTAGTGCAATATTGCACTCAACAGAAATTCAATTTTTGAGTGCAACAAAGTCATATCTACACCTAACTAGGCCTATTTAGCCTAATTTGCAATAAATTGAGACTGTCATTTGGAATGTATATCAAATTATGCGTAATAGCCTCTTTTTCATAATATACATAAAAAATCAATTTCGACAAAAATGTCAGTTACGACTTTGCTGCACTCACACGACAATACACATGTATATATATTATAAATTAAATGGCTCATTTTAGTGCAGAGTTATATTGTTCTAATTAGGCGTAATTAGGTGTATACGACTTTGTGCACTCAAGGGTAAAAAGCCGTGTACTTACGCCACCTTAATTAGCTAATTACTTCTTAGTTAATCCACTTAAGGGGGAAATAAAATATTCATTTTTAAATACATTTACATCGTCTACGGTGTAATAATAATTTTAATTCGACAAGCTTCCATTATAGCTCCAACTGTCACTGAAACACTGAAAATAAATACAAGATTCACGTAGGCTTACTACTTTCAAATAAGGAAAAACATAGCAAAGGTATATTGACAATTTTTCTCACACGATGTTTCTAAAAATCGTGAAAACAAAGGACTTAGGAGTTGGGAGTGTACAAAGTCATTGGTGATGGAGTATTTCTATTGCCACAATTTTAAGTAAAACTGCTATTTTCATGGAATATATTTGATCAGTCCATCAAATAGATCATTGCGTATGTTGCTGAAAACTTTAATAATAAACCACTTTGACAATAAGCGGCGTTTTGCCGGCCTTTCTACTATGGTGTTCCTGGTCAACTTATATTTCAAACACTTCTGACGTTCGATTTAACCTCAAATTGCCATATTTCCGATTATCAATGTTGTATTAATTGATAACGCAAAATGAGTATTTTCTCATGTTAAATTGTTTATGTACCTTACTTGAAAAGGGTAGTAATTGATCATTCAAATCACAAAACTGTATGCGTTGGCTGATGCCATTGCTAAATCTTGCTGTCACATATCTTTTGACCAAGGCCAATATTAGATCTCATCATGGAAATAATTATACTAACATCAACAGCAATTTCGACCACAATGACACTGCTGAAACTACTCCGGATCGATGGAAATTGGTCGATGATCTGCTGATCAATGATATGCTGCCTAAACCATCCCAAAGTCATGTTTTGCTTGTGATTTTTTTTTAAAAATCCTGTCCAGTTCCCACAATTTTCTCTTGGTGGTGAAGTTCTTCAGATTGTCGACCACAAGAAATTACTCGGACCTGGAATTCAAAGCAACCTGGGATGGGATATCCATGTCAAAAACATGGTTTCTCGTGCTAACAACGATTATTCTTCGCAAATATGCTGCTCCAGTTGAGGACATGCTGGCCATTTTTCAAACCTACGGTCTGTCCAATTTTGGAGAATGGTTGTACAGTCTGGCATTTAGCGCTTACTAAAATCAAAGCTACCAGATTGAAAGGATCCAAAAACGCACTTGCAGAATTATTCTTGGCGATGACTACCAGGACTATGAGTCTGCTCTTCGTGAGCTCAACATCACTAGTCTCGCCCACCGTATAGGGACGATCTTACTTTGAAGTTTGGCCAGCAGGTCCTCAACTCAGAAATACACTGCCATGCATCTTCTTCCAGAGCAAAGATCCATCAATCATAACCTCTGTGGACGCGTCGCAGCAATCGATTTCCTCAACCCAGGTGCAGAACTTGCAAAATAAAAAAAATCATCATCAACATGCTCAATTGTTCTCTGGACATTTCATTAATTTTTATCATGCCATTGTATATATTATCACTGATTATGTTGCTTTGTTCTTTGCTTGCATCCAAAAAATGAGGTCTCCGTAACTAAGTTTTCCAAAAATGTCAGAAAATAAGCTGCGATTTCCCTCAATTTCCAGCTACTTTTTGAGATTTTTAAAGAAAATTTGGTAGAATATGGCTTTGGACATGAAAAGTAGGGTCTCTGGAACTGAATAGTCCTAAAATGGGGGTCTCTGGAACTTAAAAAGACCCCGAAAATGAGGGTCTTATAGGCGGCACATACCCATATTTCATCCCAATGTGAGAACCCCCCCGTGTGAATAAGAATGAAAGAAATATCTCAAAACAGTTCCACTGGATTATTGTTTGAACATGCTGCGATGACAGACCACTACAACACGATGTTTGAGGAGTAGATGAGGATGGTGGCGTCGTAGTTATTTTGGTTGTATTATGGAAAATGATAATAGGCAGAATATTTTTAAACGGGGATCAATAGGTGAGTGTAAAAACGAGATCATTTCGTGAAGGAACGTTCAAAAATGTAAATCAATGACACAATCCGCCGCCACATACTTTCATGAGTGCTTTTCCTCCTCGGATACCCAGGTATGGGATTTACTATCTGATCGGGTATCTGATACTATGAGCGGCATAAAGGAGCGAAAAAGAGAAACAAATATCTGTGTGACACTGTGCCACGGCACGCAACTAAACTTATACACATTACACACCACACACATTTTCATCTTAATCAGTCAAAACAAACATGGTATGCACTCAATGAACTGTAATTAAGGGGCAATGCATGTCATAATTATGGGAAATTGAAGTGTGTCAAATATTCCTAAATATCAATGTTAGGCCTATTAAGGTATACACTTTATACATGTTAGAGGGTAAATAACAGCTAATAACGTAAGGAATCTAAAAATAATGACGAAATTTTGATAGAGGCCACACTATAGACACTGTTAGAAGAAATCTTTAAAACAGCGCCATTTCGCTCGCATCAATTCCTTCCCTTTCCTTTCAAAATAGAACATGTCATTGCCATGATTTTTTTCATATACTGAGGCAGATAACCAGTGGATATAGTATTTGTCATTTTTAAGAAACAAATTTAAACTTAATCTCGATTTATTCCAAGAAATCTGTAAGTATTCATATTAACACTTCAGTACATAAGGTCTTTTGGTGGACCCCCTGACACTACTTTCCATTAGAAATTTTCAATGAAATTTGGTACACGTAATGACTACCCAAGAACGACATTATTACTGAAAAAAATGAAAAATATTGATCAGTTCAGAAATTAGGGGCGAAACAATTATTTCCATGGGCGCATGAGCGGCCATTTTGTTTTTGCTTCTACTCTCACATTGTGTACTAAAAATTAAACTAATGGTTGTTTTGAGTTAAGAATAGACCAAATTGATTATGTAGGACCAAAAGGAAGGGGTTTGAAACATTTTAGAATTTTTATGAGACCTTTCTACAGGGACGATTCCGAGCCAATTTTAGGTAGTTAACATATCGGCATGTAATTAGTTTTAATGACCTGTTCCTTAATTAAGTATAATTATTATTTGTTTTTGATGGTAGCCATTTTTAGTCTACATGCATGGGTAACAAAAGCAAAGTTACATATTAGAAATAATGTTGTCACCGCACGACCGTCCCGTTGGTTGCTAAGGGGGGGTCCAATTCTAACCAGGTTAATTTTCTCGGAAACGAACTGTGGGATTTTTCATTTTTTTTTTCATCCAACTTTGCGCCAACTGAAAGTTGAAAATAGCCAAAAATATTGTCGTCGATCAACCGCGAAGGCGCGAAAAAACCCCGAAATTTGTTTGGGTCCACATTACCTTCCTTGTGCACTTTTAAGTACATAAGGTTAAGGATGACTGTTTCTAATAGTACAAATTGTATCGGCAAATCCAAATTCAGTTTAAAAACCCCAGAGAGGAAGGGAAGGGGTAAGGTATAGAATCTAAAGAAACTGGGACATCCGTGGAGGTATTCGAATACCCGGGGCCACTCCATTCCATATGACCAGGCATGGCAAGCCATGAGGGTGTCCCTGGCCCGCCCAGCAATTTCGTGACCAGAGTGTGGTGCGAGGCGTCATCGCATCTTCTTGGACTGACGGTGCATTTTCCAGCCTCAGCTATTGAGTTAATATTGGTGTTTAGTGGTGTAAGGGTTAGGGCCCTTTTACCTGGAAACTAGGAAGGGTACCTAAATTAGAACAGATCTGAAAAAAACCTGCAGGTTACACACGAGTAAACATATTAAAATGATTAATTGTGTTCACGATTTTCATCAAAAGTCTGACCTCTACCAAAATTCCACCATGGTTTTCGGTATTGGTTTCGTCATTTACTCTCCACTGTGATATTAACTCCCCTTAACCACTCGTCTACCGAAGGGGGGGGGGGTTACCCCCACCCCTTCGGTTTTTCCCGGATTGCTAAAACCCCCCTTTTTTGGTGCCAAATTACTTAATGTAATTGTCAATTGAAATGTCCGCTCCCTTTACTCCCAAAAACAAAATACCACCGGGGTATAGGTAAGATACAGGGTGATCCAAAAAGTGATCGATAGGGGGGTGGTAACCACCCCCCTCCGGAAGAGAAGTACAAACATGCCTAACACAACACCGGAACATTTCAACAGAAACTTGTTTTGGGACCCAATAGATAGATATGGTTCTCCTCTTTCCATTGATACCAAAATAGCATTACGTCACAATGACGTCATAAAGTTCGCATGTCAGCACAACTGCCATTTCCATCGGGACACACACAGTGGAAAATTCAATTTTCCGCGGCGCCAAAAAGGTTAGGGAAAAAACAGATTTTCTGCGGTTTTGACTCTACTTGATGGGAAATGACTAGATTTTATATAATGGACATCGATTTAGAGCTATAATAGGGTGTTGAGTCGCTAAAATGCGAAATATCAAATTTCCACCCTACATCGTATTTTCGTACCTTCATCAACATATGACGTCATGGTGACGTCATAATGGGGATGTTAGACTTATTTTGTACCAATGGGAAAGAAGAAACTCTAAGCATCCGTTGGTACAAAATTTACAGAATCGGGTGTTCCGTAACGAAAATCACAGGGGGGTGGGTAACCCCCCCCCTCGTGATTGTTACAAAAAATGGACTCAGGTAGACGAGGGTTAACAGAGCCGGACGCCGGGTATCCTGCTTTGTATCTATCCTCATTCATGATCAAGCGAAGTGTTTGGAATTTTGTTCACAAGGATAAATATCGATTATGTACTTGAACTTGTCTTGATACTTGTGACATATCGTATGTTAAAAATTATAATTGCCCATAGTCTGAAATGGTGAATTGTATCGGTATTTCTTTAAGGCTCTGTCATGATCATGTCTGTGAGACGTCTCTGACTGAAACGCTGAAAGTAGCCACACGTAAACAAAACCGCTTGCCAATCACATCGCTCTCATTGTAGATCAGCGGAGGATCCAAATCCCCGGTCTAAACCCTCCTTGAAGGGGTTCATTACTCTTCAGCAAGAAATATGGATGGAGATCAGCATACCAAAAATGAAAGTATTGAATCTCTCATGAAGGTCTACTGCAAGTAAAAGTTCAGCACATTGCCAATATATAATGGGATTAGTCAAAAACACCAGGACCCGAAATGAAGATGTCCTTTCAAGGCCTTTCCCTCCTAGCGAACGCCACAAATTCCAGACCAAAGGGGGTCCTGGGGTCACCGTTCCCGAAACTATGATCGTAAATTTCATATTACGCACGGATTAGATTTTTGTTACGACCCATGTAAGTAGCGTTCCCGAACAGTGTAGGCTACTTAAGATGGTTCGTAAGTGATATCTAACAGTAATAAACCTACGACTATCTTACGTTAAACATAAAATAAGCGATTTAAAGGTCATTCCTTCTTGATTGGGATTTAAAATGGGCTCTGTCGGGGTTGCAAACGGTCGGCTGAGACACGTTGCGAATGTTACCATGGGTCTATTCTCATCAGGTTATGAATATTTTTAGTGGGTATCTATAGAACTTTAATAAGTATTAAAACACTGGACAGGGTTCGCTTGATTGTCCCGGTCACCCAAATTGGTGTGCTTCGTTAATTTATGTTTTGTTGTTCGCGTTGGTGTATGTGTGTGTGTGTTAAAATCTTCAAATTTTTTTATTATGCTTATGTAGCTCCTGCTTCACTTCTTTTTCATCACGGTTATAAATTAATCGTTTAGTATCGAAATGTTTAAATTAAAGTGACTATTTCGTTAAGTTAGTTATAGCTCTGCGAGTGAGAGATGTTTATTGTCATTATGTGACCATTAGATGTAATCCATACTCTCATTTGTTATTTTTTTAAATCGAAATTCGGAGAGTCCTTTTATTATAAAAGAAAATAATAATTTTTAAAACTCAACATAAAATAATTCGAAAAACACTTTTAAAAAAAAAAAAAAGTAAAATTTAAATTTTAAAATTTAAGTACTGCAAGATAGCAATTACTAAGTGCTTGGTACATGGCGGTATTGTAAAGTTTTCTCAAAAATTAACATAGGACCATATAACAAGATGTTCATGTAGGTCAAATCCCTGGAATTAAAGCTATTGGTCTTGAAAAATGGAAAGTTATATAATTTTTGTTTTATTGGTTGGGTTCCAGAGATATTTTTGTATAGAATTGGAACATTTAAATTGTTTGCTCAATGAAAAAAATTAGTGTTAAGAGGGTCAAGTGGCATGATACCTACATAAAATTATGTTTTTGTTTTTCCTTTGAGCAAAACGGGTTATAAGTTATATTTGTATGCATAAACCTGGTGTTACAAGCTGCTAGCTACCCACCCTTACTCTACCAGCCATAATGTCCGCATTGATGATCCCCTCTTCATAAAACTCTAATGACATCTCGCGTATATAAACAAGGACACAATAGGTATAAGGCAATAATTAGTTTTCTCTTCCATTAATAATAGACTAATATAGTTGTGTGTCATATTCATACTCAATGCACAAGAACAGTTATTCAGGTATAGGCGTAATTCAGGCAGTGAACCTTTTTTTAGTAAATTAACACCTCACAATTACATGTTTACTTTTCTTTAACAATGCCAATGTGGGTCACGACGTCGATAACCTAGTGTGTAATAATATACAAGAGAACTTCTCTCAATACCCTTAAATCTGCCAGTGCCTTTAAGCTTACATGATACATATGTCGTATGACGTAGTCTTCCACCCTAGCTAGGCCTACAGTAGAGATACAACACGCACTATCGCCAACTATTCCCCACTTAAGTAAATGGAAAATCACCCTACATTTTTATAAAATTTGCACAATTTTAGACCTGCTGTACTCATTAATCACTTCCTAATCATACATACTTTCAACTTGGGGAAGGGGATCACTCAAATTTGGAACTAACGGTGATGTACTGAAAACTCGGAGGTCTTTTACTAACACGCCCTAAAAATGTGAGGTTGAAATACACAAAAGAGGTATATTTTTATTTAAAAAAAAGAATCAATGTTTTGAAATTGTGAGAAATCCGACAAGAGATAGACCTACATAATTCTTTAAAATTAGTTTTGAAAATCGGTCATTGGGTGACACTGTGCAAAACAAAACAAAACTAAAATAAAACAACTCACAAAAACACATGCACACATACACACACATACACCCCACCATATACACCCCCGTAGACACACCCAAACCAAACACATGTTCAAAATTGTTGGAATAGTCATCTCCCAGCCTAACATCCCATTTTCCAAATAAAATCACGAATACTATCTCTTCCATAATGTCCATAATATCAACTTATATCGTTACATGTCAAGTCTACGTCAACTCTGAGTAGACGTAGAAATTCGCGTAACTTTACGATAATTCCGCGACTAAGTTAAGTTTCAGGAACGCATGAACAGTCGTGGAAATAGCGTACGTGCTAGTTACGACAGACGTAGATTTTTCGTAAGTTTTGAAGAAAATCTTAAGTGCATACTAAGTTTCGGGAACGCAGTAAATTCGTAAGTGTGAACTTTACGCAAAAGTTACGATAGAAAGAGGCTACGACTGTCGTACGACCACTTTCGGGAACGGACCCCTGGCCCGTATCACTGAATCACAACTGACCTGTTTTGGCCATGTTTGTAGTTGAACAACATGCGTCTTCCCCAAAGCATACTCATGGAAACTGTCGTTGGTACAAGCAGGCAGGGAAGACTAGGAAGAGATGGGAAGATGACATTGCAGCTGGCAGCTCCTTCCATGATGATCTAGAGGGCATATACGAATGCTCTAGATTGGAACAGATGGCCTAAATTTGTTCTTGAAGCTAACGTCCTATGAGATATATAGATAGAAATAAATAAAAACCCAAACCCTTTTAATGGTCTCCAAACTGAAGTTATTCTTTTCAATCTTGGAGGAGAGATATATCCCTTAAATCCCTAAATGCCGTTTTTGCCACTTTTCAATAATCACGGAGCGGACCCCTGCATTTTATTTACGGGGAAAGTGCTCCTAGATCTAACAACACCAATAACGCTACCTCCTTTTTTGCGGTGATCGTCAGGGATATAGAGAAAACAGAATGGACTACAAAAGGGAGATCAGGAGAAAACTTTACACCCCTTGTATGACCTCATATACCGAAATTATGATTACACGTACGGACTAAGTCAGTGTCCGTACAGGAAATTTTACCGCCCCGCGAAATTTCAAAAGCAATTGACTTATCAAAAACATATCTCATGTCGTACTCTTTTGTATCTCCTGCACATTTGGGGAAATTTCCCGAGCAAACCTATCGCCAGACCGACCCTGGAATAAATGTGAAATTGCCATTTCCGCAGAAATCTCTAAAGCACTCTTTTCTAACATCTGTCCAATTTTTGTTAACCTACGTACAGTTAAAGAGACACTGGCACATTTGAAAATAGTGCGCCCTCAAGATTTTTCAAAATCGATATTTTTGCATAGTTGTAAGGCTTTTATATACAAAAGCCCTCACCCGAAATGATTAAGACCAAATCAACTTCCTTATGGGTAAACAGAACGATTTTATAATTTAACGTCGCCGGCGACCATGGCGACGTTAAATTCAGCAGACGACGAAAATGGCGTTTAACACAAGAACACGCACGCCGTATGCATATTTCCCACGCTATGCACACTGTTTGATCGGTCTATAACCTTTGTGGTTTTAATATCATTGAGTACGAGTCAAAAATATTCATGTAATATACACATTTGTTGATTAAAGTTATGGAAAACTTAAAAGTTGCCTACAAATTACCTGGATGCCTTTATCCTCATATCAATGTCCCTATCTGTTTTGGGGTATGTTATTTTTATGTGTAAAATAAATCTCTGTTCTTCCAATGGCCTAGACTATCATTTGAGAGCAAATTGAAGAAATTTCATATTTTGTGAAAATGTGCCAGTGCCGCTTTAAAGGTGCGACGAGAGATTTCACATATCAGGTGTCCCTAAAAAACCAAAAGTTCTGATATTTGCGCTGATGTAAGGGTTTCCATCAAAAATATCCCCATCTGAAAGGATTAAGCTGAGAAATGTTTCTGGTACAAAAATTGTAAAATTTCTAATTTCGTATAGGAGCAAATACGAAATTCAGCCTATGTTTTATATTGAAATATAACCATATCAAAATCACCATTTTTCTCTCTTTTAAGACATTTCTGTATAGCATAATACAAGGTAAGAAATCTATTGAGCATGTTGAGTATCTAATCTATTTGAAATTACTATTAATGACACAATATTCGGGTGCTTCAAAATCTCTCGTTGCACCTTTAATAGTCCATTTACCAGACACGAGTTGTCATGATGATAAAGGTCCTTTTCTATTATCGTTCATCCATTGGTTTGTTTGTTCTTCTTTTACCCTTCTTTATGAAAAGAAATATATCTTTATCCCATTTGAAAATATCCCACTAACAACATTTCATGATTTGGACAACATGACTTGGATGAAATGATACGGAAACCGCTCTAGTAAAAGCATCTTCAATAACATTTTTGTCCAAAATGAGAATACTGAACATAATTGACTTGTTTTGCGCAATACCCTTGGGCTATCTCAAGTCCACAATAGAGGTATGTCATGAAATAGAGCGTGAAAATCAAAATAATAATGAAAATGGGAAATCATGCCAAGTACCATATGGCCCAATCTTGATAGCTAACAGTTCTATTACGTTCTCATTTTTGCATAACACCGCCGAAATAAATTCAAGTTGGTGTTTACTTGGCTGACAGTATAAGAAAAACAAAACATAATTGTAGTCAATTTTCAGTAAATGTGGTGGGCGGTAATAATCTATAGTGCATGTTTGATTGTGCCTATGATACATCCTAAATCAATGTCATTGGGATAAAAAGAAAAGACCTATAAAACAACTTGAGAAATTATATAACAAACCAACCCCCACACACATACATGACATAACGTCTCTTAACTCCATTTAAATGCACTTTTGAAAAAAAGAAAAATCACGCTACCACCTTTTTGCGAGGGACGTTAGGCATGTTAGGCAGTGTTAGGGATGTTAAAGCAACCTTCATGTGACACGTAATCCTTCATGCTGACAATCATGACAATAATGATTTAATATATAGATTTGTTTTTGTTTTGAATATCATTATTGTTATTATTGCATCTAAAATATGAGAAAGAATAGAAGTGGCACATTGACAGTCTTACTTGATAGTGGCATGGTAATCTTGACGTTAGAACTTGTATTTGTTTAGAATATAAGTGAGTGATACATTAATTGATTCGCTCTCTTTCTTACTTTTTTCTTATACTGTAAAATAAGGAGTAACTGAGGAGATTGCCCTCATAATGTAAGGTGAAATCTTAGTCAAATATGAGTCGATCTTACCCAACTCTGTGTAAAGTGTACTCCATTTTGACTAAGAATTTACTTAACGTATGACGTAATCCCCCTTTCTTACTGCTTATTTTTTAGAATGTACATGTCGTAGTAAAGCGATAGAAGTTGAATTTGTTTTGAATCTTATCATTATTAAGTCAGAATAGAAGTGACGCAGTGATTACTAGTGGCATATCAAGGATTAAGTGTCAGCATCAAGGTTGCTTTAATAGGACTAGCGTCTTCACAACACACAGCAGCCGCTTTTAATCTTTATTATTTTTAACACTGTATGACAAATCGAGCGTACTGAAATTCCGGGATCCCTCGAGAAGGCGACCTCTCTCATGATGTAGGTCGCTTTACCCGGAGAAATCAAAATAAGGTTAGAGAATTATAACTAGGTATATTTGACAATATCTAAAATACTCTTGCTTCGGTGTATTGTTCCGATTGGGGAGGAAATAGTCTAATTAAGAATGATCCGTGGTCACGGTGAAATTCCACTTTTTGATGGATCGAGGCTGCCCCGGTTGTACATCGTCAGCTAGCAGAGCTGTACCCACTAGACGATTAGAAACGAACCACCTGTTAGTGCCTTGCGTGCAGATTTTCTTTTTTTCAGCAAGATTTGTCATCGATCAGATTGATGGAAATATCCAAGAGACACGCTCTCTTTTTTCTTGGAAATACTAGTGTAACCCCTGTCGGTTGCTGTTGGGCAGGTCTTCTGGCAACTTGACTTCTTCGCCAACTTCTTCTCTCTGGTGAACTCTCTGAAGTTAATTGTATTCGACAATATATGAACCAAGGCGAGGAAGCCAAGAATTGGATCCTCTGAGATCCAGCGAAGTCAAGAAGACAATGGCCGGGCAATACCATAAGCTATGTTTTATGTTTATTAAATGACGTCATTATGACCTATATGACTGGTGTATTAAAGAAATTTGCTTTTAAGGGTAAAGGATCTTTGATGTTAAGTTGGACATATCAATGAAGACAGGAAAGCTTATTTTTTGAATGTCCAAGACATTCCTATTTCTGTAATTAACCTGAACAAATTTTATCATACGAACATTACGAAAAGGTATTTATGACTCACCATCTTACAAGAGAAATGATTTCCCTCCAATTCTAAGCCTTCCCTAAGAAACAGAATGAGTCTTTTAAAGAAAATGTAAATCTTCCTTTCATCAGATCAATCGAAGTTGAAGTTGAGTGCCAAATTCTTTTCAATGGTCTTGTTAAATGGTAAGTGGGTTGGAGAAAACTTTTCAGTAGTATTCATGCATTCCACCCAGAAACTAACCTGTTAAGTTGCTCAAGAAAATTTTGATTAATACAAAAATAATTTCTTAATAATAAATTCGTTTGCCAGAGATTCAAAAGAAACAAAACAACATATTATTGATCTTGTTTCCAATTTGAAAATGACTGACGATTAATTCTTTTCAACCTTTTTTATTTGTTTATATCCTTCCTCGACAATTTTGACAATACCGTGGCAATGTAGTTAAAGACACTTTCAGTGATTTGCTAAATCAGGAAATAGAAAAAATCATCAAAAATCAGATTTTTTTCATGTCTGTAACAAGTACCGGTATCCTAACATACCATGCAAATGATAAGACCAGAAGCAACCTAATAAGGTCACAATCGGAAATTTTAGTCATTACTGTCCGTACGGACACTTACTACAACGCGTAACTGAATGGAGATTCGTATCTTGGAACACTGCCGTTTTCTTCCTTTTTTTGTCAATTCTTCAGTTGGAAAAAGTAACTTAAGATAATTCTACAGACTTATCCTTCACCTTTAAGCTAATCCTGCAATTTTCAAATATTTTGACTCTTTCGGATAAATCACTGATAGTGTCTTTAATGTCGAGTGGAATACGAACATTGGCCTCTTTTTCTACAATGTGTTTTCTGTGTCATTGTCCGTGTTTGAACTGAGAGGGTTTCTATTGAACACTCGTGGCATGACTTGATGGACAACATGACCTGAACTTGGTCCCAAGATGTTGTATTGTTTCTTCTGTGGACTAACTTTGCATAATAATGACAAGGACAGTAGCGTTGCTCCCATTTGTATTGTTTTGGCATACCTTAAAAGAAAAGAAAGAACAGAAATAACAGTGGCGAGGTTCACACCTCGGCTAGGCAATGTCATTGGCCGAATAACCATCTTAGCTTTGACGTCGATGTGGATGTTGTCGGAAATGGAAGCCCTCGGGGAAGGCATTTGTTTTCAGGTAATTGTCCATCTCCAAAAACAGAAGCTATGAAAACATAGAGGTGTGAACAAAAGAACTTAGCAACACAGTTACCATTTATATTAATGCACAAGAGAGCTTCAAATTCAAAAGGAACTTGACGTAAAGTTCAGTTAGCAAAAATAAGCTCTCATTCACCTCGGCAAAAGGTTAATAATCTTACCCGGCAAGGTTAACTTTTCAGAAAGTAGTAGGTAATAGAAATATTGAAATGAGGGAAAGAGAAAGACTTCCTGGTCAAAAAGTCATTTTTATAAGCTTCTAATAATGCTATTATTTGTAAAGTTTCAAGAGGCGATTGATGGTATAAGAAAGTACAAAAGTCAGGACCGAATTTGACATTTTCGGCGTTTACGAGTGCTAATAAATAATTATATTAAGCTGCCTCAATTTTTAGTGCATTTTCGGATGGGTTAAAATAGTACGATTATAAAACCGCCTATGTGACGATATTGTCATTTCCTCAATACCTAAACAATATACATGTACGTAAATAAAACACTATTTTAATTTGAATATTGTTTTCAGAAACTATAGAATGAAATCTTAAAATATAAGTTTTTACAGACAAATTTGAACAAATTTCTTGACGGTAGACAATTGGCTACGTTTTGTCCAGACAAGGGTCAACGTTTACTGAACATTTTATTTTAGCGTTTTCTTGGGGGGGGGGGGGGAATAAGATTTTACATTGTAAACTCTGATTTCGACAGGCATGCCTGGAAAAAAGTGTAATCAACTATCGCGTAATTAAGTACTTTATAGCGATGGAAATACGGCTACTTCAGATTGAGTATAAAATCCTTTTAGGATATAATTCATTTTTTTCTCTGTTTATCTCAGCTTTATGATATCATTTGACCTTAGATTGGCCCTAAACAGATATGAAGCAACAGATGATACTCAATAGCGCTGAATCCAGTGATTCAGTGTAGCACTTCCTGCTGCCAAATCATAGCCTGGTGGAACAAACCTAAGACGATAGGCTCCAACTCATGACCTGTCCCTTTCCTGACCCCCTTCCTCCTGTCACATGACTTGTTTGAAGAACTATCTGACAATAATGGGCCACAGGAGACCGAGTGTGAAGTCATTTGAAGGAAAAGAGGAGGTTTAACTTTCCGTCAAAGTTCGCGTCACCCTGGAGTTCGGTGCGCTAACGTACGCGCATTCTTCCTTTTTTTTGTAATATGAAGAGTTGTTAAGTTGACAAACCAATCCATTGGATGGGTTGGTGCTTCCGACATTCTCTGAATAGGCCTATCGAGAGAAGTTCTTGTCATTATTGATATTCTTTTTTCAATAGAAAACATATCACAGGCACGTATATTGTGCGCTTCTTCATTTATTCATTTTTTTCATTTATGGTTTATTAAACAATGCATTTGTAGCGCTAAGGCTAAATTACAGCAAAGATACAGATTAAAAAGCATATGAACAACCTTAAAAACAACCATATAAACATACAAATATCAACGAACATAACTACAATGAAAATTTAATTTAAGGTTATAAAAAAGAATTATTAACTTTATTGCACGCCGTAGAATCCACCAAATTTGATTGTACTATAACTCACCAGTATCTTGCATGCACTCTCAAACACAAATGAAATTCATCCACGAAATACATACATACAAACAAACTCACTCACTCACTCACTCACTCACCGTCACTCACACACACAATCACTCACACACTCACACATGCACTCACTCACTCACAACACATACTAATTTTCTCACATCCCCACAAACACAATAAATTCACGCCCATATTATAATTCATATCCTAAATTAACAATGGAATATATAACCTATAACTGAATTTGTTCGCTAAACACAAAGCACAGCCACGCAAGGTTTAAGACGTTAATTAAAAAGTCAAATTATTCAAAAGATCAACCAAATAGGGTATAGCACTATTTTTGTAACGATTTGTTACCAAACTTTTGAGACGATCGTCTCAAAAGGTTTGTTACCAAACCTTTTGAGACGATCTTTTGCGGAAATCAATTGTTAATTATAAAACCGTTATTATTTACTGTTAAATTAATGTTATTATTTGATTTATCTACCTCTACTTTCCTTTTTTCTTGTACTCTTACTAGAAATATTTTATCTGTAATGTCTCTAAAAATAAATCAAATATTATTTCCATTTTAAGTATGCGCATAATTTTGAAAGTTCACTAAAGGGGTATAGCGTACCTTTTAATTTGTTGTACGTGAGATTAAACCATAATTACGCATTCCAAAGGGCATTGTCAAGCATTACTTTGGTTTCGCAATCGTTGTTACTTTAACAAACGGTAGGAATTGTCTGGCGTGGATGGCACGTGAAATACACCTTTTGCAACTACCATGTGAACATAAATGTATCAAAATAATTGTTCAAAGAATGAATATCACCCGCATATTCTGTTGATATCGCAACAAAGTCGTCCTACTACTACCACAACTACTATTACAACTACCGGCGACTACTACTGGACTATTTCAACCGTACTGCGGTGAATACTAATATACTACTACTACTACGACTACTACGACGACGACTACTACTACTTACTACTACTACGACGACGACTACTACGACGACGACTACTACTACTAACTACTACTACTACTAACTACTACTACTACTAACTACTACTACTACTAACTACTACTAATAATAATAATAATAATCGTCGTCGTCGTCGTCGTCATCGTCATCGTCATCATCATCAATCATCATCATCATCATCATCATTATAGTGGCTGCGACTATGTAAAAATATGAAATATCCTATAGTAACAGCGGAATAAAGTAAAAGGCGCTTTGAGACGTGGTGTAAAGCGCTATATAAGAACGTGATTTATTATCTCTACCGTATGAACGGTCAGAAAAAAGTTCAATTAAATAAGCTTTAAGATTTTATTTATTAGTTAAATAATTATTAGGATGTAGATTAATAGTAATAAAATGAAACAGTAATAATGATAATAATAATCTAATTAATAATAATCTAAATAAATTACTTCATTGTAAAAATGGAATAACATCATAATCATTTGATGGGAGGTCATAATAATCTTAACTGATTTGCACACTAGCGCAATTACAAAATTAATAATATAAGCACATCGTACATAACCGGCAAAAATCTCCCTAAATGTTCTAGCCAAGTTTTATACAATAAGGCCAAAAAAACCTTGACCACTAGCTTTTCCAATGCCAGGGTAAATCGGACGAGGGCCGGTTACAAGAATACAGGCGTGCCGGAGGCGATTAGGAACGGTCTGTCAACACCTTGTTGAGATCCAAAAGAAGGGGAATTTATTGCGCCGCATCAGGATCTCTTGTCCCTACTGGAGTATACAAGTTCATTTGACTCAAGCTTATTCCGGCAGTCCGCCAAAACTTATCGTTATAGAACTTTCGACTAATCTCTGGAGACCTGCATACCTTACGTTCCTTGTCTTTTGTCCAATCAGAGCTAGGCAAAACACAATTATATAAGCGTGCCAAAAGAAGCAAAGCTTTAAGAGCTTGACAGTTGTATGTGATGGTATTGTAGCTTCCACTGGTTAAGTGAGCTAGCACAAGTCAAGCACACGTCTTAACGAAACAATCATCGAAAGGAAGTATTCGAGTGTCGCATTTCACCGGTAAGTCTTGAATTTATAAACTTTGCACTTTCTCTGTTTTCATACATAACTGGAGCGGAAAGTCTTTTACCAATGCGACTTCCGTAACTGTATGATTTCTACTGCACTGAACTTAGTCTTTCTATCGTAAGTCAAATTTTCACGTAGCTACATGAATAATTCTTTGCCGTGTTACAGATGACAAGATTATACTTGTATTTTCTTTACAAGCGTTAGGTTTGAGGAGGAAAACAAAAACCCACAAACCGGGCATTTTATTTCGACGCATGAATACTATTTCGGTAGGTTTATATCATCGGACTTTAATGATAATCAGATTATTTCACTATACTCCCTCTTGTGCATAAAACCTGAAATCATGTATTTAAATTTAGAAGCAAACAATTTGAGAGAGAGGATATGTTGATGTTATCTACATTCCATGTCCAGCTTTAATTGAAGCTACAAATTTGAGAACGTGTCTTTAGGTGCCTCAGAGAAAGATGCCCTTGTTCTGAACTTAGAGTCATGATGACTGTATAGGGGCACTGGGTTTGTAGGGGGTTAGCTAGGAGTTACTTCTTGAAGTTTACCTTTTCTGTGTGCGTGTTTTTTATTTCAAAGAGATGATGGTTAAAGTAATGCAAATTGATGGGAACATTCGGTGATTATTTTGATGTATTGTATGATGATGTGTGACTCTCTCTTGCACGCTAACATAGACTGATGTTTCTGCGTGTTTAGGTGTTCTGAATGCATTTGTGTGGGCGAGTACATTATTCTTAGAGTAATCCAAATTGATGGAAACATTCGGTGATTATTTTAATGTATGCCTTTTGAATGACAATGGTGATATGTTTCACACGCACTAGGCATAAGCGATGTATTTGAGTGCATTCGACTGTCTGTATGTTTGTGTGTGTTTATGTGTTTTATCCGCGTATGTTGTGGTGTGCGTGGGGGTGTATACCCATCATTGAAGTGCATACATGGTGAAGGTGCATTCGTGAATGTTTGTGTGAGAAAACTAATACAACTATTCAAGTTGTATGAAAATGTGAAGTGTGTTAGAAAAGATCATCACTCTAAAAGAACAACAAAGAATCTAGAATGAAAATGAAATAGAAATGTGTCTGGATACGTCACACCGAGTTTTTATTGTGTTTATTCCATCATAACACTAGTAATACTTGTTTTTGGTCCTGCAAGGTTGTGCACTGTGTGTATGTGTGTATGTGTGTGTGTGTGTGTGTGTGTGTGTGTGTGTGGGCGTGCGTGTGTGTATGTGTATGAGATAGAGAGAGAAAGGGGTGTATGTGTGTGTGTGTGTGTGTTTATGTGAGCATTTGCTGCCGCAGGTGGTTATTGCTATAGAACTCAAATGGAATGGATCTATGAAGAATGTTGAAGTTATTGTCACGTTTTGTACAATTTCATTGGCGTCACGTGTATTTCCGTAATATTATCTGATGGACTCACACATTTGAATCACCTGGGATATAAAACGGGCAAGCTTCCAATTTATATCACTTTCCGCTATGTCATTTATTTCGTCATATCTAATAAAAGACTTTTCTTCACTTACCATTTCAGTTAGATACGTCGTATAGTTGTAACTTCGGACGTATTAATTTCTCAAATGAAACGCAATAAAAGAAGCCTTTGCTCGATCTCCTTCTTTTCTCTTGGGTATTCACATGTTTTTGTTGTTATCATATATATTTTTTGTTATGAACATCTGTCAATGAAATGTATTTTGAAATGTTGTTATAGCAATTCAACATTATAACACGTGATGGTTATACAAATTCCAGGTAATTATTCGTCACATAGAAAATTAGAACATCGCCAAAATATGTCAATGATATGTATTACGTTATTATCTTGTTTTGTCGTCACGAAATCCCCACCATTAACTCGACCTTGTTTACTACGATCATGCGCTGCTTCTTTTGAAACTTGAAGTTTATTCGGTGGAAAATGTCCAAAAGTGAGTCAGTTCAATAAGTTTGTTTGATGCACTTGTTCGTGAGAAATTCAAAGCCATTCACGTTTTGGAGCAACTTTTCACAATAACTGTACATGGAAGAAGTCCAACAATGTGAAAACGACGTCAAAATTCAATATATTTTGGTGCCATCTCCAAAATAATTAAATAATGTTGTATATAAGAAATTCAACGTCGCACTGTCTTTCTTTCAATCTTTTTTGTAGACTAATTAGTTGGAGTTTTCTCTTAGTGTTTGAAATTCAATAATGTAGGTCGGGTTTTGACAGGCCTTTACAAATATTTCCCTTAGTTTGTATACTCTTTTCCCCGTCACCCTTTTGACGTTTTTTGGCGTTTTTGGCAAATATTGCGTTATTTAGTTCGTATACTCTTTCCCTACCCTCCTCTCCTCTTTCTTATGGTTTGTAGACCAGGTTTTTAATGCTGATTCTTAATCCAATGCCGTGCAAGACGAAAAACCTTGAGCATTTGTGTAGAAACGTATCAAATTGGCCACCGAAAGCACAAAAAAATCATCTGTTGTTCACTCAAAAGTTGTACTGAATTTTTGAGTCTGTCTCGTAACCCCGTAATTGTAACCCAATTAACCGCGTAATCAATAAATTCAATTTGACTGCCAAATACAATAAAGTGATCGTGATCTACTTTTGATTGCAGGTTGGAAATTTGGTATCTATCCTGATGTTTTGACAGTGTATTAATTAAAACCATATTTTTTCAAAAATATGACAATAACTTGAGTTCAGCACTTGATGGCTTCCAAAACTCTAAGATGGCTATAATTAATAATTTAATCTAACCTAATACTGCAATGTTGTGTATATCCATGTAAGTTAATCAGGTCAGTTTAAATATCATTAGGTAATCAGCGTAATCGATACATTTAAGATACCATCCAAGATGGGTATGGCTGGATGAAATTATAAGCGACAAAGGTATGTGTGTCTCTTTGTTTTTGGTACTGAGATTTTAGACGTTCATTGGCATCATATGGGACACATGGTCTTACTGGGATTTTTGGAGTGATAATCCAACTTAAAACTACAAAAATATGATCTCTATGGATGCCCATCTAGAATGCCATATTGCAGATATAATAACTTTGATTTTGTTATATTTAAACTCCTCCTAATAAGTTATAGTGCACTGATATGATATACACAAACATTACATGCTCTTGGCTATTGTAGTAATGACTTTTGCCAGTTTGGAGCCATCTCTAACTTCTAATGGTTTATTGATTATTCAAAAGCTATTCATAATGGTCTCAATTAATGATTTCTAAAGCACTAGTATATGACCAAGTTAACCATTCTACGATCAAAAGTAAGATAAACATCAGATCTTAGTGTATTGTTGGCCATATTGAATCTCTTAATTGGGTGGTTAATAACTCATATTTTAATTGATCATAATGGGTGTTTTGACTAGACAGGCAAAAAGTTACAACTTTTGAGTGATTAACAGATGATTTTTAGTGTTTTGTGGCCATATCGATTTTTTGCGTTTCGTCGAAAATATCGAGGTTTTTTCGTCTTGTACCCATCGGATTCAAATTAAGCAGGAAAAAACACCCCCCTTTAGTCCATAAAATTTTGAAACTTATATAATGACAAGGTCACTTAGTTGTTTTTTTGGGTGAACGCAGCGCTTGAACGCGCACCGTCAATTTGTAGTCACCCGTATGTATTACCAAGTATCGCTCTTGAACGACGTCGTATTGACATTGTACAATCGTCCCCACGCTATACGCGGAATGTTCTGTGCGTGAAACGTGAAATCTGCGAATCGATCCACGAACAAACGAATTCTATTCCCCACGGATATGGTTGGCCAACACTTGGGTTCATCCCGCGGGTTCGAAGTTAGCCAATCACCATTGGTGTTCGAGTACGTGGGTTAATTTGGCCAACCATATACGGAATAAAGCGCAACACACGTAACAATGAGATTAATCCGTACAATAACCCACGTACGCGAACACCAATGGTGATTGGCTAACTTCGAACCTGCGGGATGAATCCAAGTATTGGCGGTGTTGGCCAACCCGATATACTCACACCTATACAGCTCTCGTGTAGTAGTATTTCTATCGGTGTTTGTGTACTCGCAAACCGCGAGCAACGCACACACACATGCGCGAAAAAGAGAAAGAACTCGTACACATACACCGGAAGTGGAGCCCAGGAGTAGCCTGTGTCGATGTCACAGCCTGGGAAACTGATTTAACACCAACTGAACATGCTGCGTTGAGGAGAATATCAGTAACTCCATGCTCCACCTCTCTCGCGTTGATGCGCTCGTGCTGCTCGCGGTGCTCCCCTCTTATGGGCATAATTAACTCCTGGCCTAGTCTTTGACAGAGACTAGGGCTGAGATAAGCACTTCCAACAATTTTAGGGTATTGACACCCTAATGAGGTCTTTACGGTCAATCACATCACTCCGAAGTATCGCCTCAGTATTCTCAGTGTGACAAAAGCTTAAGTTTTGGGGCCTCATGTGGACACGACCTACTGCTCTAGCCTAATGACGTGGATTTTTAAGTTTTATGCCCGGAAAACGTAGCACTTCCATGATACACGTCTTTAGTAACTGTAGGAGACATTTAATTGCAATATCAATTGATAATTATACACTGGGGGACAATTTTAATGGGCACTTCTTTGGGATAATAAACAAGTTTATACTTATAAGAATTCGAAATATAGGTCTAAATTTGGTGAACTTAAATGAGACGAAGTACGCGGAATGTATAACTGATAATCGCACGTGACAATCGTCACGATTCTATCGTGAAATTCCTAACATATAGCTAATCTTCAACCGGATGTAAAATTCATAGAAATTGGTGTAAAGTAATACTCTCAACAAATCGGATTTATTTTTTCTAGGATATGTGAACTTTTTTCGACGTTAGCAGTGTCTACCTTAACTTAATTGGAAATACAATATTTATCTTCTTGTTCGTAAACATACAAACAAACAAATAACTTACCGGAAGCAAATTCAGCCTTTCTTTCTGGTTCTGCTTAATAGGACAACTTCAACATGTTCAATGTGTCTACATTTTGCAACCATAAAAATTCACTCAAAATGCTTCATCATGCATGCTCCAAATGTTCTCTAACTAACTGTACCATGGGTACCAAACACCAACAAAAAGCCAATGCTCTGAGTGAGAAAAAAATGTACCAAGTCCCGGATGTAACGATCATTGCGTCATCAAACGAAGGCACCGACATTTCGTGGCCGGCGGGCCAGCGATAGCGTGCTGGGCGGTTCAATAACACAGGCGTTTGTCTTTTGGACAATCGGACCTTTGATTTCTCTGGGTTAATGAGAAAATATGAACTTCATTCCGATACCAAAATCTCAATTTTGCATAAGATGAAATGGGAGACGAGGCTATGGATCGGGTCATCCACCTTTAACCTGCCATTCCATTCCATTCCAAAGTTCCAACATACCCCTGTACAATTCTATAAACCCAACATACCCGGCACCCCGTTTAATTTTATCTCGATTTTTTTAAGTCGCCCCATATCTCGTCCCCTATCTCATCACTTATCTCTACATTTTTCTAAGTCGTCCCCTATCTCGTCACTTATCTCGACATTTTTCTAAGTCGTCGGCTCTCTCGTCACTTATCTCGAAATTTTTCGAAGTCGTCACCTATCTCATCCCCTATCGCGTCACTTAGGCCTATATATCACCCATTTTTCTCTAAGTCGTCCCCTATCTCGTCACTTATCTTGACATTTTTCTAAGTCGTCCCCACTGATCTCTATACAATGGATTGGAAACCTGGGCTTCGTACTTGGGCCACTGGCGGCCATATTGGTACTCCAAAAAGAGCCCAAGCGGATGGTTAAGGGCAGGTCATTTACACAAAATGTGTTCCCATTGAAATGTGGATAAGCGACATAACAGACTACAGAATCAAGCCAATTCATTGAGCTCATTGTATTTGATGTTGAGCGCGTATGGGGCTAAAGCGGGCAACTTCTGTTAAACAGGTGTCTCTGGAATGCTATTGTGTTCGTTAGACCAATATACAATTACTGTTGTGTAGCCAATCCATTGTATAGAGATGAGCGGTTGTCCCCTATCTCGTCACTTAACTCGTCACTTATCTCGTCTTCTCGTCAGGTGTCGTCAGTTATCTCATCTTCTCGTCACTATAGTAGATTCAACCCATCGTGTCACCGAAGGAAAAGTTTTGGACAGCGTCGATTAGTTGGGAGAGTTGGGAGACCTGTTTCATGAATGGACTAGGATAATCTGGCCTTTTAATTTTACATGAAAATCGCAAAGACTTGTGTCCCTTTGTATCCAAACATAGCGGGAGCTCAAAAGTCAGTAACATTCAACTCACCTGTTGCATTGAATACGGTACCATTGAAGCAAATGCGAGTCAAGCTTAGTCATATGGTTTTGAGAGTTAATGTGTGTACTATAAATGCGTTTACGTTTTTTCATTAAGCACAGAATTGATTTTTCTCTCCTATCGGACTTTATGCTTCAATAGATTTAACGTGGAATTTTAATTTCCATCCACTGCACATCCCCTCATTCAATGCCAATACCTTCGAAAAAGTACTAGAGGTGACACGATGGGTTGAATCTACTATAGTTAAGTCATCAAGTCGTCTTCTCGCCATGGTCTTTAGATAGAATTCTATCCATTTTAACACCATTACAACTTTCCCGCTCTTATATACACTGCCCAATTTTTAACAAGCCTAGGAATATCCCGTTTTGTCAGAGGTCCAAATTCATTATGAAAAAAAAAAAAAAAAAAAAATATCACCCATTTTTTCTCTAAGTCGTCCCCTATCTCGTCACTTATCTTGACATTTTTCTAAGTCGTCCCCACTGATCTCTATACAGTGGATTGGAAAACCGGGCTTCGTACTTGGGCCACATGGCGGCCATATTGGTACTCCAAAAAGAGCCCAAGCGGATGGTTAAGGGCAGGTCATTTACACAAAAAATTGTGTTCCCATTGAAATGTGGATAAGCGACATAACAGACTACAGAATCAAGCCAATTCATTGAGCTCATTGTATTTGATGTTGAGCGCGTATGGGGCTAAAGCGGGCAACTTCTGTTAAACAGGTGTCTCTGGAATGCTATTGTGTTCGTTAGACCAATATACAATTACTGTTGTGTAGCCAATCCATTGTATAGAGATGAGCGGTTGTCCCCTATCTCGTCACTTAACTCGTCACTTATCTCGTCTTCTCGTCAGGTGTCGTCAGTTATCTCATCTTCTCGTCACTAGTTAAGTCATCAAGTCGTCTTCTCGCCATGGTCTTTAGATAGAATTCTATCCATTTTAACACCATTACAACTTTCACGCTCTTATATACACTGCCCAATTTTTAACAAGCCTAGGAATATCCCGTTTTGTCAGAGGTCCAAATTCATTATGGTAATTTTCCCCTTATAACCGGCGTGTTTGATTCGGTTAACCAAGATCCCTGACCAAGATATCATTCACAAATTAGATGTCTAACAAACACATTAGGCCAAAAAGTACTTTGTCTCCGCTTCTTTTGGCTAAAAAGCTATGTGCTATGCTTTTTTTTTACAAAACAAGCTATGACCTAAGCGATATTTTTTTCTAATTTGCACCGTGGTGTTTTTAGAAATATACAATATGTGCCACTTCAACGTACTCCTCAAGGCATAAAACAAACTTCACCTAATAACAAAAACACACTATAGTTCCACATTTTCTTTTTTATTTGTATGGTTCCATTGGTTTTCAAATTTTGAGCATGCAAACTTCTGTCATGAAAAAGTACTGAGTATCGCCTAAATAATAAAAATAAGAATAAAAAACTTTGATAGAGCTATGAGCTAAATCTAATTTTAAAAGCTATGCGCCAGGAAAGCTGAGACAAAATGTTTTTTTTTTGCCTTAGTTTCAGTAGTTTTATGTAGTTGTTTTCCGCAATGAGAAAAAATAAAACCCACAAAATTAAGTTGGTTTAAAATATAACAAAACTATGATGACTTGGTTTGGTTTCATTGATTTTTACCGACCTAAATTGAGATTAGTTGGGAAGGTGCAGATGAAATCTCTTTAATAGTGCCGGTGTGAAAGCAGATATAGTCCGGTGGGAGCCATAGTCCGGGGCTCCATAGACGATAACGGAATAAAGCGTGAAACTAAAGTCAACTGAATCGATTGCCCTATTGTTCACCATTGTTCCCGGACTATGAGTACGCCGGACAATGGTTACTTCTACACCGGTGTGAAAGGAGATATGGTCCGGCAGGTATCATAGTCCGGGTTCCATAGACGACAACGGAATAAAGCGTGAAACTAATGTTGCGTGAAGAGTCAACCGAATCGATTGCCCTATTGTTCACCATTGTTCCCGGACTGTGAGCCCGGAGGACTATATCTCCTGCCACACCTGTGTCATATACTACAGTGTCCGTGTGACTGAGTGTCCTACCACCGACATGTCTATTGTGTTCTCCATTGAGTGCTGTATGCATCATTTGTTTCAGCACTGTACCCAAATGGCCTCGCCGCCTCGTCTACAAGGTCACGGTTTATTCCGTACATGTTGCTATGGTAGCTAGGACACTCTCTCATGGGGGACACTCAGTTTCTTTACAGGGATATTATTGTGACACACATTCGTACCCTATACATGCTGCAAGTTGTACTTTTTCTGATCTGTATCTTTTTCTGTGTCTATCAACCTCTATTTTTAACACCTATGTGGTCGTGGTGGTTGAAATGTATTGATTGAAATAACATTCAACTGCACTTACCGTCCACTAAAAGTCAAAGTAAACTACAAGAAAGCTGGGTTCTACATAGGAGGTAACTGCACTTTTTGGTACGGGTCTATGTAGGCTTCGGGGCAGTGTGACTGTTATAACTTTACTAAGAAATACCGCACGAGCCCCCTAGCGCTCTCCTTCACCGCTTTTACACATTTCCCCCCTCTTTTTACCTTATCATAAAACTTTACCAAATATAGAGCATGCATTAAGATATCCCATCGCACGTCTTGACATATTTGATCCCACCTCACGGCTATTCCTTGCACGCGGATGACGGGCAACCGGCACGCTCTTTTTTCCTTGCCGACTGGCTATTGTTATCTGACCAGATTCTTCTTCACCAAGAACAATATCACTGTGTTACCTTAAAACAAAATATCTTGGCGTCCCAGGTGTAAGACGCTGAGAAATAAAAGGCCAAGAATTACTACTTCGGGGCAAAGAACCACACCTAAGAACGTTTAAGAAGCAACATTTTCAGACAAGTGTGGTCGAAGATTGAATGTAGCATTGTTTTTTACGCCTACAGCATGCCGAGTGTACCCAGGTCAAAGTTACTTTCAAAGTCAACAGGAATAGCGCTTTTTAGATCACTGCTGAGGTTAGGGGAGAGCATACAAAGTTTCTTACCCAAATATTCGTAACTGAGTAAGACTCAAGTCAAGATTGTAAGTAAGTGGGTGAAAGAACTTGCGTTACCGACTACGGACATTTTTCCATATGAACAAAAAATGGGAGATATTTGACCAAACTTGGTCAAGAAATATAACGTTCCCCAGAAAGCAACGTGTTTGTCTGCCTTCGTTGTTTATGAATGGGGACATAAACATGAAACATGACTTTTTTCTAGATGACCTTTTACGTCTTTACATGTTCACCTGATACAGGTTTCAGAACGGTGCCAATCGGAGAACGTGAAAACTATGCAATGATGAGCTTATGTCGAATATGCAAATAAGCTATAGTCGTATCGGTAAGTTTGCAATATATTTGCAGGTGACCCGCCATCGCCAGCTAACTGACTTTCCAAGCATCCTCCCATTTCATTTCTGTTGCTGACAACAGTTCCATAGGATTCAAAAGTGTATAGATTTGGCTTGGAAGGCACTCTGTTCTGCCAACAAGTTGCACAACAAAGTAGCTGCCTGCTTTAAACTACATAGCTGCAGCGAATGTCCCTTGTCGTGGGCTATTAAGGTACCATCTTTACTCTATGTTTCAACACACAAAGTGCATCAATTGACAGACCAGCCTTTTCTATGGAAGCCTACCCGGACAAAGCATTCTCAATCTGTAACTATCATCCCCATTTAATCAAAGAAAAGTGAGTTACGTAATCCTGTGCAACAATGGTCCTATACTTCTAGACAGATGTTTTGAACAAAGCAGTACGTGAGCCACTTTACATGTCTCCATTGTCCGAGTCATAGGCAATGGAGCTTACGTGGAAATCCAGTTTTGGTGCCACTATAACGGACATATATTGAGGGGAATTGCCGCAGCCATTTAGAGACCCTGGGTCACTGGTGATTCTGATGAATTTAGCAATCCAAAGAACGTGTTATACGGAATTCCGTGCACTTTATTCCGTTTAGACTGCTGAATTCATCAGGGTCACCAGTAACCAAGGATCTCTAAACGGCATCTTGAGATCCGATTCAGCCAGACCAAGTGTTTCATTTTGTTCGGGAATATTTCTAAACACCCTACTCATCACACTAGATAAAACCTAATTCAGTGAAATTGTAGGAAGTTAGCGAACAGTCTCCTTAATCTTGAGTTAACTTCTTTAACCACCCTGTAATAGTATGAAATACTTTGATCATACTTTGATGAAACACTAACATGATAATCAGTAGCGGAAAAATTATGTTCAGTGTCGTAGCCATACTTGTGAAGAACAATCAGCAGCGTAAAGACCGTTGGAAGAATACACATGTGTTCACAACGCGCCTCATAGAGAACCAGCCGTACACTTTTTGGCTTTTAGAATACAATGAATACAATGGCTTTGATTTTACGACTAATGCAAGAATATTATTTTTTATAATCCTTTTTTTTTTTTAACAATTTGAAATGAAACTGACAATTTTTGTGTTGTTAGATCTAGGAGCACATTCCCGTAAACACAAGGCAAGGCCGCCGATTTTTGAAAAGTGCAAAAATGGTTTAGCATAATTAGGGGTTTAAGGATATAATAGTTTTTCTCAAGTCACGTTTACTTATTTTGCTTGTTATTTTATGATAGTGAACAAAGTAATATAATCTAAACCGATTTATTGAAGTCATGCCGTGCATTTTCAATAGGTCTCGCGACCATAGATGTCTAAGCTGCAACGAATAATGGCTTTTACAAAATTGCTTGACATGTGAAATATAATAATTATTGGAGTTCGGAACTAGATTTAAATCACTAATCGAATTCTGAAAAACCGCTAGCTGAAGGGGGGGGGGGGGTAGACAATGAGTATAGTTTGTTGCTTTTGTGTTCACTATTAGGGTGGTGAGTTTTGTTTTCCGAAGGGAGTGTTGGGGGTGTGAGATAAATTTTATATGCTTCTAATTAAACTATCAAATAGAGTGTCACAATTTTTTTCCTTTTATTGTCATCATTTTTTTTCTGTAAAAAATCTTTCTTGGGATTTTCTCCTCGTAAGCACAGTTTCCTTACAGTTCCTTTTGTTTAATTCGTGTGATACATGGTGTTTTCAATCCCCAGTCGTGGGAATAACGGGTCGTACATTTAAGCTCCTATCTTAGGCGCCAAAAATTGGTTTTGGTAATCCCATCCGGTGGACTATAAAGCAAGATTCAAGTTGAGCAATAAATAGAGAAAACCGGTTTCTCGCACAGAAATCAGGGTTCTCGATTGCCAAAAAAAAAAAAAAAAAAAAAATCGTTCTAGCCTGGAAAAATCAGGCTGTTCAGAAACGTAAGCTTTTTCTAATTCGCGAAACAAGTTTTTCAATCAACAAACTTGTTTTCAATCTTAGAAATAGAACAGATCTTGAGTTCTGGACCTGTTTTTTTTGATTTGAGAATCGCGTTTTTTTAAACTCGTCTTTTGGAAATTATAAACTGGTTTGGTGGATCGAAAATCTCGGTTTCTCAATCTGATTTAATTTCAAAATACTGTGTCATATAAGTGGCATAAAATCACTGTCTCATTTTGATTACTTCCTCCTATCAATATTAGTTAAATTCCTCCTGGGTAGATGATAATTATGATAAATATCAGAATTACAATGAATTACCATGGGTAAACCTTGGCTTGTATAAGGGAATTCGGTACTTATCATAGCGATATAGAACGAAGTAGGGTAGAGGAGCCTTGGCTTCACACACGGGGACACAACACGCCACGGATTAGTTACAAATAACGCTTTAAGTCAGGCCCTATAACTTTCGTTTACTTTGAACTTTGAGCTTTAGTCCCATATTATCACAAAACATAATACAAATTACATAATTATATCGAACAATACATTATAACGATCGATAATTGGAGGGGGCGGCAACACAAAAAGGCCATTGCAGGCCCAGAAGTGGACGTCCCTAACCTAAAACATACAACATTAAATGATTACATGTCAACCAACAATACATGTAATCATACTATGTAAATGAATGGCCAGAATTAAAGATAAATACACAAGTGGCATAAATACTACAAGTTGGCATAGGTTTGAAGAAAAGTATCCTTGAGTAAGTATTTAAATGTCTTTAGGGTTTTTGCTGTTTTTATATTCAAAGATAACTTGTTCAGAGAGCGGACCCTTGAACGAATTTTTTCACCCTTTCTGATGCAAATTCAGTCGGTTCTAGAATTAAAAAAAACGAATGCATTTCTGGTTTGTGGCTATGAAACTATGCACTATTACGAAATAATGTTAAATATGCCAGGCCGGTTTTCTGAAACGTACGATACATAAATAACCCAAGATAGTTTTCTCGTACATATATATACCACATCAGCAATATGAATTTTCATAGAATAGTGGATAGTGTGAGCATATAATGACAATGGTTAATTACTTTATGCTGTTTTTGCCAAACGGGACGTATTTTATTACATAATTGATAGTCCTACACCAAGCAAGATCAAGTTAATATATGAAGATACAAAAACGCAAAATATAATGATTTTAATAGACCTTAGGTAAAAGTGCTTCAGCTTGTTTAAGATTCCGATATTTCTTGAAAGAGTTTTAAATAGATGTTCAATATGGTCCGCATTAGGTGAAGTAGTTTTCATCTATAACAACGCCCTAAATTTAGTTTGTTTACTCTGGATCTAATTTATACACTATAAGAATGTCGGCACCAAATCTGTAATTAGATTGTTTTTGAGTGGGGTTCCCATAATCATTTAATGGTTTTGTTGGCATTCAATGAGAGTTTATTGCCTTGAACCAGTTTGAGACTTCTTGCAACTCAATATTTACAATGTCAATTTGATTAGCAAAATCTTTGTGGGAATAAAGTATTGTGGTATCATCAGCACATAGAATGAAATATAAGTCGTGATGATGAATTAACTGAGATCGATGAATATAGATGAATAAACCATAATGGACCCAATATAGATCCTTGCGGAACTCCACTTTTGTATTCAAAGTATTAGAAGTACATGAATTATATTGACCTATGAACTCTATACATAGATAAGCTTAAACCCAATCTAGTACGATGCCTCTGAAACCGAATGTTCAAGTTTATGGAACATATGTCGTGTTTATGGTATCAAATGCTTTACTCAGTCCATATATCCTTCCAAGAGTGTTTGGTTTTTCCACAGCATTGAAAACTATCAATTACTCATGATTGCCTAACGGTTAGTGATTGAATCTAAAACCTAATTGTTTGTTTTTAAAATGTCATTTTTTCTATAAACTTGGAAAATCTATCAAATATTAATTTCTCAGAATTTTAGAAAAACATGGTAGCACTAATTTGACGATCATTGGGAGTACATCTGGATGTTACCCTTTTTGTAGATAGGGATCCTAGCTTTCCTAAGATCGTTTGTACCTTTCCTGTTTAATTGCCCGAATTAATATTTAGCAAGGGGAAAGGAGATTTCATTTGCACACTTTTTATTTGAAAGCTGACAAAACGTCATTCCTTTTTTAAATGTTTTGTATTGACGCAAAAATTCTTTCTCTAGTCCCTCTATGGACAAAGAGGCGATTTACTTGCAATATAAAAAACAAAAAATTAAAAAACTGAAAAAAATAACAAAATTGTGTCCAAATTGTCTTCAGAATACATCTTTGAATATTTAAGACAGAAACATCCGGTATTGGAGATATTCACATCGAGACAGAGATATCTGTTTGCATTATGATGACTTTTTTTTTAAATTAGCACACATAATTATTTGTTTGTTTCCTGTCCAAAAATATCTCACAACGAAATGCTGTTATTGTTTTTTAAATCACAAGTTAGTATTTATTGTCTTGTTTTGATTATGCAAAAACAAAAACAAAAAAAAATCCGCGAGCAAAATTAACTGTAGAGTTAAACTCAAGTTTGAGCTTTGTTATCAGAGGGTGCAGGATTTAGCCAGTGTGAGAGATTACCCAAGTCTCAAATTCGAAGGCACTAAAAATTAAAAAACAAAGCACTTCAAGTCTGCACCGCCATATCTCTATCGTGCTTTTAAGAAATACAACGACCAACTAAAACGAAACGATCCTGATGTTTAAACGCAACAAAAGTTTCAAACAAAGCTGTTTTTCATAGCTACGGTAGCGTAAACACTGTGATTAAAAAATTTTGAGCGTTTTACCCGTTTTTGGTCACCTTTTAAGATCCCAGTTTTGGTCCCGGGTGTCAATTTACCCACTGCAACGGTTATTCTAATTGGGGCTAGGGCTATAAAGCCAGGATGCCGGAACCTTTGACTCAAGTAGTCCGGTTTTCGCCTTTTTGCTTGCCGTTGATACCACATCTTCATATATATGTTTCATAAAGACCGATTTTTGAATAACTTTGTCCAAGGTTTGAAGTCTAAATCGAAATAAACCAAACACCATTAACACTATATAATTCCAACAAGAACTTAAATGTTTTATAGAAACGTTTGTCGTTTACAAACTTAACATGTCGTCTGATGGAAGATAAAAACTATACATTCAATGATAAAGGTTCTTAAAACATTTCGTCAAATCTAACGGAAATATTCTTATTTTGGCTTTTGACAATGGCTTAGCTGCCTTATACTTTACCCGCAACAACATCATGTACATCTCGAAGTTCACCAACTAACAATAAAACCTGTGTTTGTAGAGATGAAAAAAATGTGGATTTATAGTGCATACACGCATGATTATTAAGGGTATCCTTTCCCCTCTCACGGTCAAGGAGACCAAGCAATCGCTCCTGAATATAAACTAACCCTTACCACTTGACGAGACATGACGAGCGCTATCCCCGGGAGGCAATAGATTGTCAACAACATCCATTCCTAAGTTGAGATAGAACGAGGTGGTATATTGAGCTAACTCTATTGAATTCCGAGTTGTATATGAAAGCTTACCGGTCCCTCGCCATGTTCTGATGTCATATAACCATTGAATGACATGTACCATGGAAATGTCTTAAGGACTTGTTGGTAAGTTGTCCACTGGAAGTGGTCAACTTAAGTGAAGGAAATGATCATGACTAGGCATTTCTGAACCGATGGGTCTGTAAAAGCCACACTTCCTGATTACAATGGTTAAGAAAACGATTCATTTTAACTCACATTTGGTGTGTGAAGAGAATTCGACAAAACGAAAATGATTTCTGATATTAAATGACAGATATTTCATTCGCCTTTCAATTTTGAGGCTGAAAAATATGTTAATAAGAATGAAGATGACAATAGAGAGTAGGATAGAGAGCGGGATTTGACAAAAAACAAGCTCGTATGAAATCGAAAAGAAATCCAAAATCCAACCTGCACTAAATTTGAATGTGTTTCCCTATAAAAATTATTGAATAAATTTAATTAAACGCGCTTCGTGCAGTCCTATTCGTTTTTTGATTGATCTTGTGGCCTTTGGGATTACCCTTATTATCATTATTATATTATCAATATATTATTGGGAATTATGTCATATAGTTTTTGTATGTTTACCAAATTCGATCGAATTATTTACAAAATTATGATTAGGCTTAACTTTAAACTAGTTTTGTATTGGCGGTTCCTAATCGCCGCAGAAACGCAAGATATATATATATATAATATATATATATATAGTTAATTTTTTTAATTTTTTTATTATATATAAGAAAAATCTGATGCTTTACAATGTTTTTGTTTTTCAAATTCGTGCCTCAAATCTGCCATCCCAATATATTATATATATATATAGATATATATATATATATATATCAAATTAATATAGCATATCACAATATATATATATATATATATATCTATATATATTAATTTTTTTAATTTTTTTATTACATGGAAAAAAATCTTGAAAAAAAACATTGTAAAAGATCAGATTTTTGCTTATACTTTTTCTAACATACTATATAAGAAAGATAAACTTGACAGCTCCATTATATCTCCATGTTATAGTTTCGCCAAATTGGCTTGCTCTCTTTTAAGGTTACTGCAATTAAGAGCTGTAACACCTAATGTTACACTATCTGCTATCTTTTTTCCTCCAGAATAGGGAAAAACGTATAAAATCGTCTTTCTTGACTTTCCTTTTTCTTGTTTAAGGGCTTGCAATAGAATTGACTTTAAAAGAATCTACGGTGTCACGGTTACTGCCTTTAGGTTTTGTTTTAATTATGTATTAAACCAATTGCCAGAAAGGCAACAAAATAAGTAGAATTTCTGAATTACCCTCAAACATAATCGTCTTAGGGCAATCTAAACACGTGTAACAAATACTTCTCCAATATCTAAATCCATCTGCTAATGGAATTTTAGAAACGCTGTCGACATAACTTTAGACTTTATTATGTTAACTGCGGTTGCGGCCTTTATAACAAACCCCTCCTTTGGGAATTTTCACCAATTTTCCCAAATATCGTTCCAGACCTGAACTTTTGTGTGTCATCACTAAACAACTGGGGTGGTATGGATACTAAATATGCATGGTACGTGCTTACTGTGCTAGCCATATCCAAAACTGAGCCGGAAACCATAGGAAAACAAAATTTACACAGGCTGCATTGCTTGTCAACGATCACTTGATTATATTGATCTCTACGCTATCACGCCTCGTTCCGATACTGGTGGTTTACCCGACACCTTTGATACAACGGTGGATTGGGTTGACTTCTTTACAACGGTAACGGGCGAACTCCACCTTGCGTGACATTTGTCGTGAAGGTCGTCCTATCATGATTTCTTGATTGGTTTAAAGTTTTGTGCCGATATGAGGCCCAGTAACAGGACTTGTTTATGTCGTACACTGCCATGACTGCGCGACACCTTGTAACCGATGCACAATCAATATCAGCAACCAATATAAACACGATTGCATGGGAACCTAAAATTTGTCTGGAGATACAGGGGACATTTAAGTTTAAGTGTTGGGGCATAAAACTTAGACTCCGTGTCTATAAGCCACACACCACTCCTGGACTCAAACATCAAATTTGTTGTCATATAATTGTAACCAATTTGTATAAAGATACATGCGGTGTCCTCAACCCTTCGGACAGCTGAATATCATGGGAACCGTCAACGTGAATTAAGCGCTGACAACAACCACCGTTTCATTATCTAGTTTCCTTTGGTTCGAGTAAAAGTCAATTGCGATGTGACATTTGTAAACACTGACACTACCATATTGAAGCGAAACGAAACCAAACCATACAAATCAACCCAACTCATCAATAACAAAATAAAATGAAACAAAAAGCAAAGCAAAGAAGCACACCAAAACTAAAAATAAACCAAACAAAACCAAAACGAACAGTGGCGGCGCCAGACCCATCTTTTTCTGGGGGGGGGGTGGGGGGGGGGTAGGGGGGGTAAGGGGGGGGGGGGGGGGGGCGGGGGGGCAAAAACGGGGGTTTTTTTAAAAAGTGAATCTTTTTTTTCCTTTTGTCCTCCTCTTTTTCTTGCTTCTTAATTTTTTTTGCCTCTCTCTCCTTGTTTTTTTTTTTGGGGGGGAAAACAATTGAAATTTCTGGGGGGGGAGGAAGGGGGTTTTTTTTAATGTTTTAAAATTTGTGAAATTATTTCAATCCATTTTGGCCCAAAAATCCGCGATTTTTTTTGGCGCCCGAAACACTGCAATTTGGCCCCAAACTCCTTCATTTTTTTCTTTTTCGACCCCCAGGGGGCACACTGGGGGGGGGGGGGGCAAGAAAAAAAATTGGGGGTGGGAAATGCCCCCATGCCCCCCTGGCGCCGCCACTGAAACGAAACGACACAACACAAACCAAAATAAAAATAATAATAAATTCATAAAACACAAGACAACAAACAAAAACAAAGCGCTCTCGCCTGAGAGTCTGACAAAAGGGCAAAACCTGGACATAAAAAAACACCGAAGTCTACCTGTCACGTGTACAACTCTTATCATTCTAAAATAGTTTTCACAGTCCTGTACCTTGGTTCGATTGAAACCAGGTTAACATAGTTTTAGGATTCGATAATTTCTTTCCTTTCTTTTCTTTCGTTCTAATCCTATGTATTACAAGCAAAAGTTTTGCAGTCCTAAACCATTTAGGTCTAAACAATGTTACATTCTAAATAAGGTCACCAGTCCTTAAACCTTAGTTCAAAACGCTAAAACCTTAAATAATACTGTCTAAACCGCCTAGGGTTACCATGTTCTATTCTTCTAAACCTAGAGTAGAGTCGAATATGGAATTATCGTCTAAACGAAAAAAAACAAGGTTTAGGACCTGAAACTAGCAATAGCACGTGTTAAACGGTTTAACACTCTTAAACGAGAGATAACGTAGATAAGGCGCCTTTTAAAGAGGACACTGGAACATTTGAAAAATAGTTGCGCCCTCAAGATTTTCACAATCGATATTTTTGCATGGTTGTAAGGCTTTTATATACAAAAGCCATCAACCCAAATGATTAAGACCAAATCAGCTTCTTATGGGTAAACAAACGATTTTATAATTTAGCGTCGCCGGCGACGCGAAATTCAGCAGACGACGAAAATGGCGTTTTAACACAAGACACGGATGTTTCCCACGCCATGCACACCGATTGATCGGTCTATAACCTTTGTGGTTTGTGTATCAGTGAGTACGAGTTAAAAATATTCATGTAATACACCCATTTGTTGATTAATGTTCTGGAAAACTTAAAAGTTGGCCTACAAATTACCTGGATGTCTTTATCCTCATATCAATGTCCCTATCTGTTTTGGGGTATGTTATTTTTATGAGTAAAATATACCTCTGTTCTTCCAATGGCCTAGACTATCATTTGAGAGCAAATTGAAGAAATTTCATATTTTGTGAAAATGTGCCAGTGCCGCTTTAAACCCCAAATGAGGGCGAACGGGCCCGAGATAACCCTTATCTGGAGGTAAAATCTCTAAACCCGAGTAAAGAATTGTTTTCTTGGTTTAGATGAAAGTGAGACACTTGAGCTTCAATACACGGATGCAAAAAGTTCGTATCTACAGTAGAAAAGTTTGATTGTTATGGATTACTTCATTATAGTAGTTCAGTAAAAGCAATATAGCATCTAAAGATGCACCACCTCACCATATTTTCACTGTAATGAAATTGCTTTATCATGTTTATGTTGTATATGAAATGCAATTTGAGAAATCACACCAAACCAGTGCACACACTTCTGGTAAAGTGACAAATTACTTTTTGATATCACTGTGATGCAAAAATGTGTAGGATCATGAGAAAATAAAACGATTCCTTATTCCCCACCTTATTATACAAAACTCTTAAGCGTGTTAAAGTAGCAAAATGTTGCTAAGGGTCAAATGGTCATCAAAATCTCAACTTCAAGAAAGTGGGTTATAGATTCCCAAGGTTAGGTACATATGTTTTTCCAAGACGTTTATATAATGTACACTTCATCAATTTTAGATATATTCAAATAATGAAACCAATTGAGAAAACTGCAAATTGTTAATGACACCTTCCTTTTGTGTGGCAAAGCCTTGGCCTAGACTAAGTATAAGATAAATAAGGTAGGCCAATGCAGGTAGAAAACTCAAATAAGCTACCTAAGCTATGCCAGATTCAGAGTACTTTCGGCACGATTTTAAAATAATAAGCCAAGCTTTAATATTAACCAAACAAGAAAACTCCATTGTAAGCATGGTAAGTGGTACACAAATACTTTAAGAAAGAGTATGATACATTTTAATATTTTTTTTTTCAAATATTAGAACGTTTTACTTGGGTCAATGTCCACGTATTATATATATCTCTTGAGTGTAATAACTGATATAATGTCGATATTTAATCGTTTGTTAATTTAGTAAAATAAATTGTATTATTTATACCTTAAATATGATATACTATAAGAACGTATTCCTGATATTTTTTCTGGTATGTGACGAGCCATTTTGTCTTATGTTTGTGCGTCATCATATTTAATATGACGGCCTGTCCCCTCTAGTCTGAAACCCTTTACCCGTATCTGCAACTTTATCTGTCTTAATCTCTAATAAGTTGATGTTTTTCCTACCAGTGGGATGTGTACAATCGTTTATACAGGCTACCAATCTGGCTACATGATCTTATGAAATCAAACATGAACATGTCAATCATATCATATAATACTGTCGATTTTTGGCACAAGTTTGCTGTCTCTAGTTGACTTTGCTATATTCTGATGAACTGGTAATATAATACTCCTCACTCCTCTCTAAATTCTAAAGATTTTAAATCAATCTGAAGGATTATGGCTATTTTTTTATATTTAGATTGTGCATCTAATAGATTAAAATTTTAATCGACTATATCGAAACAGCGTCGGTCCCTGATCGCAATCACACTAAAGTAGTGGCAGTGCCAAAACTGCAAAAGGGATTATGGGAAAATTACACTTCCCAAGATTGACATGCCTTGTTCCCACTGAACCGTCCCAGAGAAAATATCGCATTGCGAAAAATGCCAAATTGACTTTATTTTTCACGTTGCCCCTCAAAAAAAAAAAAAAACCCTCCTCCATCATGATGGCGCCGTATACTGACCACTGTCCTGATCGCAGGCGTTATTGACCAAAACCAAGAGAAACAGAAAGAAAGAATGAAGAAAGAAGAGGAAAAAGAAGAAAGAAAACCTTTGTGAACTGTTTTAAAATTGTCAATACAACTGCTAATGATTGCATAATGCTGATTATTACTATTATTAATTATTACTATACAATATATAAATCAGTATAATCCGTGCTATTTACACAGAATGTTTACAAATATACAACATAGATTCAAAACGTATACCCCGACGTAAACAGGGAAAAAGTAAAATATATCTGTAAAAAAGAAAGAAAAAAATGAGCTTGAAATAAGTTTTACTAGCTATTGCTGAAATGTTCTACTTCGTAACCGTCTGGGATCGACCTACAAGTGACTACTATACTATATTCGCTTAAAGTTAAACATTTTTGAAAATGTTTTCAACAATTTCAAACTTAAGCATGCATTTATATATTATTAATCTATACATCCTTGTCTACCTGGAGAACTAAGTAGTTTAAATTTATTAAGCATGCATTGTTATGAACATTATTCGGATCATGGAATTAGCATGAAAATGGAGTCAAATTTGCGACGGTTTCCAATTACCATTATTTGTGCTATTGGAATTATTCCTCAGATACTGCTCAAAGTGATCTTCAGTCAGAGTTTAACTTGAACATATAAACTGAAAGATGATAAAATAGATGGAATATTTCAATTCTGAGAAACCGAAATGACAGAAAACCATACACTTGTAAACTCATTTCGTAAGACCGGCCATGTAGTCAATACACCTTGAAACACTTATACTTGTCGATGATTTAATGCACTCTTATTGACATAATTTAGTCTATTAGGCAATATTTATACCTTTCTACCTCTAACAACTAGTGATTTTTTGAATACCATTTGTTATACAAGCTTCGTGAACATGCTGAACAATCCACAAAATTTGGTGATTCACCCTGCGGGGGAAGAATTCGTAAGGAATAATAATAGAGCATGCTCTATCAAGCAGCCCTAATAACAATTAATCCCAGAAAATTGCTATTGTACCATACCACATTTTCCGTGTTCACGCCTTGCCGCGAATGTTAACCCGTTGTTGTATTCATACATACAGCCTCCCTCAAGGATTTCGAATAGCAAAAATGCCTTCTTGACATTTATACAATACTATTAATTGTGGTTTCTATGTGTGAAAAGAATAGGCGAGATAAATAACACACGAGTCTCATGATCCCATGGACTTCGTTAGGTCATACCTTTAGTCGTTAATTGGGATATGTAAAAGCAAAAGCAAAGGTTGTGTGACCAACGTTTGACCCCAACGGATCACAACAAAATTAATATGGAATTGAATAATCCGTCACTTTTATGCCGATAAAGGAAGCCACATAAATCCAGGTACCTTATATTAAGCTTTGCATTCGCCTCACATTAGGGTAATAAATGACAAAAGTTTCAATCCTTAACTTGGTGCGCCACAAATGTGTGTAAATTACTACGTATGGTAGTGTCGGTCAAAAGCATTAGTAATTATATTTTTTCCTTGTGCATTACCAGTACATTGCCTCGGGCTACTTTAAGTAATCGTAAAACTTGGAGTTACTCGATGGATACAGGTAATGCACTTTTTGTGTATTGAGATTCAAAGTATAACTTTATAATAAAGTAACGAATTGGATTTGATCGATGTGCATTAAATCATTTGTGTTTTTATAACACGTGATATATTCAACCAAATGATAGCAGAGGTGCTGCATTGTTGCTCGATAGGCTCTCAGCAGCGTAAGAGTATCTACTGGGATTGGAACCCAACACCTCGAGAGCGGCAGATTTCCTATGCCAAACGCACCACGTATTCATAAGGTAACTCAGAAAGTGTACTTAGACTGGAACTTTCGCCGTTTATCTATCCCCGTACAAAGCAAATATATCTGAGCTGAATGTCTTCCAATAAATCTATTCAGTTTTTGTTATGTGCCAGAGCACCGGTCACCAAACATTTGTGCAAACACGGCGGGCTTTAGAAAAATATTCTTTTAAAACTAAAAGCAAGTTCCAACTCAAGGCGAGGTGGCCGAGTGGTCTAAGGCGTTTGACTATCGGCAGGGTAAGATCGAACAGCTCGGCCTCGAGAGCATTGGGTTTCCTTGTCTTTAAGGTCGGACTTGAAATTGCATAATACGCAGCATTAAATAAACGTAGTATGAGTCTGAAATTCTCCTTGTTCCTTGTGCAGGTATCCATATATTAGGCCTATAGCTATGTCTGTCTCTCCTGAACTCTATCTGTCTGTCTGTCTGTCGCCGTCATTTTCGGAGATCACTGGGGCTGAGCCAGAATAAGTTTGCATTTCCGGGGGTGCTACTAATCGCGAAAAAAATACTTTAAAAATGCTCGCCCGGGTGGCAAGCCAGGTAATCGCGAAAGCCGGATGCCATTACCTAGTGATAAATAATTATGTATTTGACGTCTCGTAGTTTGGCGACTCATGCAAACCTATAGGTCCCGTATGTTAGACCAGTCATTCCTGAGTACACGAAAACATTACACTCGTCGCTCTAGGTACCATGGTCCTTTCGAACCCGCACAAAGCAAACTTGGACATGTTGGAAGGGTACGGTCTTAATCCAGTAGGGACTGAAACATGCCGAAACTTCGTTATGCAATTGACTGACATAGCGAATGATGGTGATAACATTTATTTATATTTTAATATCCCTTTAATACGCACTTTTCGGATTACTTCTAATTTAGAAGAAACGAAGGGGAAAACAATATATTTCAATTTTAAGAACTTAAAAATATTTGAACGCATTTCATTCGTCATTTACGGGCTCCTTACCAACAATCATTTGTTAACTTCCAGAGAACTTTTATTGAAAAGTTGGCATCATCCTCATCAACGCTGTAAACAAGAGCCCGTGAAGTTGCGTGCGCCAGGTATGTGAATCAATTGTATTCTGCATAAGTACCGTTAAAATATAACAAATGCCAGAAACAGGTACCCGGGAAAAGGTATGAGTCGTGACAAAATATGCGTGACGCGACACAGCTTTCAACTTGTGGCGTATATACAAATGTAGAAAATCTTTACCTCTGTCTCTGTACTTAAAAGGTGCACCGCAACAGCAGAGCTCGTCCTGCACCAAACCAAAAAGAACGCACTGGTAATTGTTATAATTCCAGTGTTCGGCGTTCAAAACGTTTCACTGCATATTTTGGATTTTGGTTATGAGACAAAATTTTTTAAAGACTTAAACTTGCATGGTATGTTAGGATACTATTAACATGCAAAAATCTGATTTTTGATTATTTTATTTTGAATTTCCGATTTAGCAAATCACTGATAGTGCCTTTAATTTACCCGGAAGTAGGATAGAATTTGATATCACATGAAAAGCTGTATATTTTTCTCATCATCGTCCTGCAATTTTAGCCTTCATATTCATTTAATGGTTAACCATCAATATTAGCATAGTAATGAATATGGTCCATGGTGCATTATCGCTTCTCAAAACCGTACGTTTGTTTCCCACGATATTAATGTCATGTGTATGCCATGCTCTCGTATGAAGTAGGGAATGCAATTGATGATCGGAATATGATCGGAACAAGCATCTTTAATACATGCGAAAAATATATACAATACTGATGACTTTCTATTTTTTTAGCTGCCGTCAATATGTTTCCGAAATTACAAGTCAATGGTCATGATGGTAGGAGAGGATATCTAAGGGTTTAAGGTTTCCCTAACAAAGATGACCCCTTTTTAAGTAACCCAGCATTGGATAACTGCTGTCATTATTATCCCTGTCACTGCTATCCCTGATTGAATGACCTACTCCTCCCACGTGATAAATATCTAGGGGCCATGTTATTCTATTTTTCTTTTCTTCTTTTCATCCACAACAAGTGGCATTTGCATTGTCGCTTGTATTGTTACAGTACAAGTACATATACCTCCGTCATTGACTTTGCTTTTAATTGCGTGAAATTAAGAAAGGTACGTACTGAAACTTGTCCTCGAGCCTGGGAACGTTTAACCTAGCGATCAAGGACCAATTGCTGAGTTAAAGCGACTTCGTGATTTTTAAATAAAAATGTTATCGTTTTAAATGTAATGTGAGAAGAGGTAGAAAGATAGCCCTAGTCTTTGGACATGTTGGTTTGTTTCTACATTGCTGAGCATCTAAATGGTAATGGTAAGTGGACTTTTCAAAGACCACGAAAGTTCAAGTTTGGAATGTAAGAGAATAGTTTGACTTATTTTCGCTTGCTCTGCAAAAGGAGGGAGAAAGGTGAAAAAGATCCTCGGGGTGTCCTGATGGACCTTGATGCTAATAATATAATACAATGATGTTTACGAAATGCGAAGAGATCTAATCACTGCAGTATTGCAATATGATCATCAAGATCATTGTGAAGGTACGGGTACGATAGCAACGAAAATATGGTAATGGTGGTTTTAGGTGGAGGTGGTGGTTGTGGTGGTTGTGGTGGTGGTAGTGGTGATGGTGGTGATGGTGGCTGGATGGTGAAGGTGCTGCGTTGGTAGGAGTGTACCGTGATGGTGATGGGGCTATAATGGATAGGTAGTGACGAAGTTGCCAAAGAAGGAAGGATATTTAACTTAGTGGTTTATTTAGATGATTTATTTATCGTTGAAACTGTTGAACCATCCATTTTCTGTTCGTGTACATTTCTTCCACCAAAGAATGCGAGATGCCAGTGGTAGCGCTTGATCTTCGAGACACATATTTTAAGCTCAGTAATCCAATATGATAACAAACAGACATGTATGGTGACATAGCTAATAAACAAACTTTATTGCGACTATGCTCAGTGAAATATGACTTCGTTGGAGGCTCTTTTGTTTCAAAGAATGAACACGATAAAGGTGTGCATGTAGCTGCATGTGATACCCATCTCCTAATCACTTTCTGTGGCTGGACTATTTGATGAAGCATGTTAAGGGCGTGGAACTTAAGGGATTTTGACACGCTGGTTTGAGTCAGTACAACGCAGTTAAAACGCATTCCAACATGAAGCAAATCTTCATTGTTTCTACTCGCATGTTTTCTATGATTGAGGTCTAATGTATTCCTTTATCATATTTATTCTCTTTATCCGCAATTTCTGTATTTATTCATTTTCTTACTTCTAGTCTGAAATGATGTGACCACTCCTCTCAAACTGAAGTGGCAATAACATATGACAAGGCCGCATTGTTGTCAGATATATTTCATAATTGGCCATGGGATCAAAGGAAAAATTGTTACATACTTCGCAGAAGTAACCCATTTTTCCACTATAAATAATAATAAATATTATAATTACTATTTATTGGATATGGCAGTTGTAAAGGTTGCACATTTTCATGAAAATTCAAGGTCCATGGCCCGATCGCTAATAGCCTCGTCCCCAGAACCCCCGATTTTACCGGAAGTGGTCGAAATTTTGGTATCAGAAGAAAGCTACCATTTTTCTCATTTCACCCTGTGAAATCTTAGGGATAGAGGATGTTTGGTTTGGAAGTTACGAGCGAAAATGTACTCCTTTTTGGTCGACCAATATTAATTTTACACAGTACTCTATGGGGCTCACAAAATCACATTTCTAGCTGTCACATCAAAACGGATTGTATCGGCGAGAAACTTTACAGATGGGTTTTTGGGTGAAGGCCATTCTATCAAGATGAAAACTTTATATACTTAAATCGGACCATCCCCCTTTAATAAAATGCCATCTCAATTTCTTTTCTGAATATCAGTGATCAAGGGACATACACTAGGCTACATTGACAAATAATGGCGTTATTGATAAGTAAATCCACCTAGTATTCAGGGGACAAAGCACTTCAGATTCCCCTTTGTTTATTTGTAACTGCAGAGCTATTGTTGCTGTCCATGCAGTTTAAAAATATGTCAGGCGTTATAGACTTGTTATCCCCGCCCAGTTTGGTAGACGTTTCACATAGAAGTCCCAAGTACGCAAATGAGGTATTGCCATTGATTCCGTCATGCTCTGTATGATGTTGTTCAGTAGCGCAGGACGGAATCAATGGCAATACCTAATATGTATACTTGGGACTTCTATATGAAACGTCTACCCAGTTTGGATTGAGCTGGCCTCGTTCGCGATTAAAATAAACTTTGAGGTTCTACTGTGAGTTCAATAATTTTGACTGTATATTTCATCATTTATCATGTTTATTGAAAAAATAAACTAATGTGAACAAAACTCATGGTGGATACGTTGCTTGGTAAGCTGTGACCTAACATCTTTGCGCAAAACCAAAATCCATAACTTTTTGCTGGACCTCATTTCTATTCAATTTACCAACATGTATTTTAGAAAAATACAAAAGAAAGGGGGTGTAGCGACCTATGCTAACAACACGGTAAATTGAATAGAAATGGGGTTACGCGGCAAGTTACTGTAAGTTAAGTTTTGTTTCTGCAGAAGATGTTAGGTCACAGTCTGCCAAACAACTTTCTTTCATGATTTTTTGTTCATTTTTGTTTCATTTTCGGAAAAATTATGAAATATACGGTCAAAGTTACTTGAACGCACAGAAGAAGCCTATGGTTTATTTATTCGTGAATGAGGACAAGTATCTTGTGCTCTTCGTCATGAAAAAAAAATAGCTCAATCTTAATCGGGTAATGAGCACCTGCAATCTTTTTCAACTGTATGGGTAATAACAATGGCTCTGTACTTCCAGATAAAAAGTAATTTGAAGTGCTTTATCCTCTGCATACCGAGCGGATTTACTGGATATCAACAGTGCTATTATTGCTCGAGTCGATGCAGCATGATGTACATCTACAGTCACTGATATTTAGGAAAAGAAATTGTGATGACATTTTATTCATTTTCAATCAAATGTGCAACTTTTGCACTTGACATACCCCAGAGTATTGAAAGGCATAATTAGACAATAATAACTACGCAGAAATCAGTTACTTCGCCGATATGCGTAACCAATATCCCTATGCAAGCATCTTTCTCTTTTTGATCCCATGGATGGAGTTTAAGTTTCTCTGATCGAATAGAATACTGTGTCGTAGAAGAGATTATGCAAATATGCATAACATGAATTTTGAAGTAGGTATATTATGTTATTTTGGTACTTCCAAAACACTTTATACCAGTGACCCTAGCCTGATTGAGTTGTCTTCGGCTTTTGGGATTTTTTCAAGACATAAAATCTTGATTCTATTTTACATATGTCAAGAAATGTAATTCTTCGGGTTATTGTTGCCTCCAAATCTTTAAATGCAATATCGTCCCGTACAGCAACCACTCGGATTTTCACCGTATCTTTTGATGAGTGTAATAATTATACAGTCTAGTTGATAATAAAAAGACACGGATTGTTTTGATGATTGCCAAATTCCTGTATCATAGTTCAGGGCTAAACCAACCATCCATTATAGTTTTAATATCAGTTTGAGGTCTAAAATATTTATGGCCATCCAAATCGTCTGCATATTCTTTTAGTCTGTCTAATGTTCAAAGAAATTAGTCATCAAGATAATCTATATTGCGTATACCATCAACGCGATACCTAGTAGGCCAGTCAAAAATATTCATTCTTGTTATTCATTACGGTGGATACCAGAGAATGGATTGAAGTTGCATGGCTTTTCAAATGATCAAACAATTTCTTTCCAAATTACATTTAATTTTATCACTTATAGGTCTAGACATCAATTTTACATTATTATCAAATATCTTTCAAGAAACTTCTCACACGACTGTTCTTGTACAGCTCGCGGCAATGGTAATTCTAATTTTATGAATTCTCCTGTTGCCGCATTCTTCACCATAAATGACACAATAAAATCTTAACAATTTCTACCAAAACGTCAGGAGGATATTGGCCTCGTTTATGTAATTTGGCAATTTACACCATAAGGTGGGGCCAATGTCCTACATTGTCCCTACTGCAAAGGATTTAAATTTACTGTATTTTGGAAAATAAAAGCGATGTCAATAACCTCTTCTATGGACCATATGAACCTGTCTGAAAAGTAGCAATGTTTATTTTTGATTGATTTCAAATGAAAATGAAATTCAATATTTCCTCTACTTGAACAGATAAAGTAGCCTGCCCAGGCTTTGGAACAAATGGGAGTGTCTTACTATATACATTAAATACACATATACATTAAATACACATATATAATTATATAATTATAAAGAATTATAGAGAATATCAGAGCCCGGAATTTGTTTCCATATTTATAACTCTTTAATCACATAACTTAGTTTATGAAACTCATGCTCAGACAGTTGTACAAATGTACAATAACAGCAATTTTACTGAATATTCTTCTGTCCTGTAGTTTGGGAATTTACACCAAAAGAGGTATCATTGTCTCTAACAGAGAATTTGACACCGTGAATTTGGTCCTCATTTGTCCTTATTACTAATGTCAGAGCCCGGAATTATTAAGTCTATTCGTGACTTTTTATTTAAATAAATACTAACTTGATCAGTTACATCAGTTGTACAACGGTAACATCAACTTTAATATTCTTCTGTCCTGTAGTTTGCAAATTTATACCAAAAGAGGTATCATTGCAATGATTGTCTCTAACAGAGAATTTGACACCGTGAATTTGGTTTTCATTGGTTCGCATCAGTTAAGGCAGGTCGGAAGGAGGATTATCCTGATGTCAATAACCTTCCGTTAAGACTCAACGAAGTCACCAGAAATAGGTACAATGTTGTTGTTTGCATTTCAACGGAACACGAAATACAATATTTCCTCTAACACACGGAGTCTCTTTTGGCCAAACGAGGTAATTAAAGCATTCTCTCCGTGTCATTGACTGTATGTAGTGGGTAATAGTTGGTGTTTATTACAAGATCTAAATAGTTTCTGACAACAAACTTATTGGATGATATCGTATAGCTTGCACTTGCGTACCAGCCAAAAAAAAATATCTGGGGTGCGCGCTTTACCTTTAAACTGAGGTGACCATCAAACGTCAGATGTAGCCTTCAAACTAAACAAAATTTTACTCCTGCCTGACTTGGCACTGAATTTAAACGGATTTGGCATTTATTCAAACTGTACATTTTGTTCCCACCAAAACCGCAACAAGCGAGTCAAAAGTTCAAAAAATGTAATCTTATACCATAAAAGGAATGCTACATATCTGGTTATAAAAATGAGTGGCTTCTTAAATCTGAAGTTGCACATTCTCCCAGAAAACAAAAGAATGCGCATCTCACGTAAATGAACTTAGAAAAGGTTATTTGTTTTGGATGCGCAAATATCTCATCGGATTTATTGTCGACTTGTCCGTGAAAAAATAATTAGGACAAATCTGACACAGATGACATTGACAAAATCCTATTAACCGAGATCTCTTTTGTCATGTTTGTAAGCAAGAATGAAAACACAACACAAATACTAATTAGGCCTATTTTTAATATTTCAACTGAGTTGATTCTGTGTTGTTTACAAATATTCAAGTTTTTTAAAGAATTTTAACCGAGGCTCGTATCTTATATAGCCGCACCGATTGATGTTCGTGTAAACTTCGTAAAATTAAATAACAAAATATTTCTGAATTTCTATTAAGATGTGATATTAGTCATGTGAAAATGTTAAAGAAGCAGGCCAATTTAAGCTGTAAATCAAACAAATGTACATCTCACGAAATGTTATTCTCTGAATGCGAACTATAAACAATTTCCCGAGTTCAAACCGCAGATATTTAACCCAATGTTCTTAGAGAACATACAATGTAACATTCGTCAATAATAATGACAAAAAAATATACTTCATCATTAAATTATATCTATCTTTCGGAGAAAATCAGATCAGTCATTCAACAAGAATTCGCAAGATGCTGAAGTGCAACTTTAACGCCAAAAGTAATTAGAATGCCTGTGAAATCAACGTAATCGTTGTAGTGTCGTTTATGTATTCCCCTGTCGCGCGGAGCTGAATGAAGATGGAATTAATATATTCTGTGAAGTGATATGACATCCGGGTTGTTGTGGTTGTGTTGCTACCAATGAAGACATTCCAATTAGTAACCACCTCTTCCAATTGTACTGAAAATATTTTGAATGATTGGCATTCTTTCTACATTCTTGCTAAAATTGGGTGTACACAAATCCGGGAAGTATAGAAAAATTGAATATTGGCTATCACACAAACGAGTGAATACAGGAGCGCAGTGAAAAACTAATAATAAAAATAACATTTTACCGGATTTTTGGCCAAAATAAGAAAGAAAAACACAAATTTAACTTTAAAAGAAAGGTTTCTTTAAATAACATGAAACTTTTACTGATAAGAGAGGTGTACCCAGTTTAAGGAGGCCTCACGCCTCCACATATCCCCGGGCAAGGTGTTGGGTCCGTTTCGCTTAAATGTGCTCAAAGGATGTACAAACGATTAACATAAATAATTTTGCGACATAATCGCGCGTTTTATTTATTTATTTTTGCACCGGGAGAAAAACTCGGGGGGGGGGGGGTATTAGTAACAACAACCCCCTGCCCCCTGGATATAGACGAGGGTTAATATATAATTATTATAATACTCAAATAATTCTTTGCCAGGTCCTAGATTTGGCTAATTTTCGGACATGGTTCAGGACAACGCGGTCAGTTTAGCATTCGTGGTCATCGTGGTCATGATGTCGAAGTAGCTTAACTTTATTAGGACAGAAATGATTTGTGCCAAGCCTGTGGCTCAAAGAAAATAAGGTCACGGTTTATGCTGGTTTCCGATGTAATCGTGGTGATTGAGAATGGTTATTGTAAAAAATGTATGGTACAGTGGCTCATAAAATAAGGTCACGGTTTATTCTGGTTTCCGAAATGTGATTGAAAATGGCTATTGCAAAAAAATGTACCGTACGTCTTCTCCTAATTGCTAACATCATGAGCAGTTATCATGACTACATTAACGGGACAGCAAATGTTCGCTCTTAAGTCAATTTTGTTGGATATCTATGTGAAAGGCGACACATGTGATGTCTCTGCCTAAAATGAAAGATCGATGTCCAACTTCTGTGATATATTTGGATTTTTTAATTGCGATTGACAATGGTAATATTGGAAAATTGGAATCAACGTTAATCCAGCTTTTCACATTTTGCCTTGATCTTTAATACGTGTTAGTAATATGCCCTTATAATGAACAGGTGTTTTAAGCTTTTGTATTTGATTGCCAGCATCTTTCAAGGCCAAGTTCAGTAGCACTTTTCCTGAATGTTTTCAAAACAGAGTTTAAACGAAGGTGAACATTTCAAAACTTCTCCAATCAAAGTTCTTTGTACTTTTTCTTTGGCATCAGCAAATTATCCAAAGCAAATGGTATTTGGTTCGTTTGTAGCAAGTGCCAAGAACGAACCTACTGCCAAAATCTTGAAAGTGTTTGGATGGATTTGCTTTATCGTGCAACTTGATTGATTTGCTATTACGCGGGGATCTATTTACGATCTTATTATATGCGCAACGATCAGCAGAAGAGTGTGATTTGGATCTCAAATGCAAGAAGTAGGCGATTGGTGACTAGTACGGTAGAGGATTAACTGGGAGTGATGTGTTATTGCGCAGATTATGAGCGATGAAATGTAATAAGTCATCTTTAGTTTTAGGAGCGCTGGATACCTTACAGTCTTGGGGTTAGTGTACTTTTAAGCATATGTTTTTGACAGTTCTTTTGAAACTTGTACTAATACTGAACTTAAAGTTATTCATTTGCAAAACTGAAATCATCCCGGTTTAGCCTTTTTTGTTGCCGAGTAATGGATGTGGTATTTCAACCGTTGCGCTTTTTATATATTTATACACAAATCGCACTTACATAAGTGAATTCTGCAAGTGATATGAAATCACCTGAACCTGAGACGAACTTTCTTTGGAATACGTCTTCATTGTTATTAACATGTAAAGAAATTCAAGAATTAAAATTAAGTGGAGAATAATGGATGAGTTATTTAATGTAGTGCAGATTTATTAGTATGTATGATTGTGAGGAACGCCTACATACAATAAGATGAATAATTTACATCGCTTTGGGGACGGGTATTTTATTTTTATTGTATAAACTGACTACGTGCCCGTTCTTTATACAAATGATTTGCACTCTGCCAGTTGCCACTTACACACTCACAGATTCTTTACTAAACATAAATGACTTGCCAAGTTAACCAGTTAACATATTTCCTGGATCCACAAACATTATTAATATTAACAATTCTCTCATTGTACGCCTATATTAAATCTCTCTCTTATGTTAAAACACTTACCGCCTAATTTCAGTGTTTATTGAGGTTTTCCTAGTGATCTTCAGTGTTATTGCCTTTGCTAACACTGAAAATCTCTACTAACACCGATAACGCTTCTCGATAATCGTTTGAAATTACTTAAAGGGATATTACACAATAACAGAATTCTCAGTGGCATTATTTTTTAAAATTTAATTTCAGTGTTTAATTTTATTATCATCAAAAACACTTTGAACATGTTTCATGTTCGCGTATAGTTTAAGGCTAAAGAAACAACTTATTTTTATGATGTGGTCAGAAACCTTTTGAATTGCTTGAAACGAAAAACAACGAAATTAGGAATCAAAAGAATATACCTTGGCACTGACGATGTACCTTTAAACTCAAATATATCAGTTTGACCAATTCGTTTAATGTTCGCACCCACCGTCCCAGTAGGTAAATATGGTTCTTGAATCGTATCCAGCACAGGAGTTATCGCAAACATTGTACTGTTGTATTGACTTAGTACCACCGATCATCTTTGAAAATTCCCAGCGCTAAGTAAAGGGACGGTACGCAACGTTATTGCGTAGGAGTTAATTCCAAACGCGGTGTACACATACACAACTGGAACTTTGGTTGAACTTCCTTATCATTGAAATAGAATGAGAGAACTCGATTTGAACTTTCCGTATTTATAGTAATGAATAAGTAGTTACGCTGATTTTATTATTTTCTGAAATATTCCATGCATCATACTTGGACATTTATCCGTTCGAATATACACGATCAACTTAATGCGAGTAGTTAAAGGGAAACTCTGGGTGACCTTTCATCATTCTTGGAAAATTATACTGGTTGACAACGAAAGGCTGTGAAGAATCAGCAGAGAGAGAGAAATGAGGGGAGAGAACTTTAGGTGAACTTGAACTTGCGTGCAGAGATTATGACATAGTTGTGGTAAGGTGTCCCCGTTTATCCTCGAGTCATACACATTGCGATACGGACTTTGTGGCTGTTCTCGCATGCCCTAGTAGTGTTATCGGCCACGCTTCAATTCACAAAGGGACCCGCGATCGCCGGCCGATCGCTCTCTTTTTCACTCACTTTTTCGTCTCCGTCAACGCAGGTAGACATACAGGTGTGTGGACCGTTGACACACTCGGCAAACCCCGCGGCTAGCGGGCGTTTACCGGTGTTGCGACCCACTGAAGCCCGTCAGCAAAACATCAATGCAGGGGACCTCTGACACGTCACATTTAAGCTGTCTGAAAATCTGCAATCTTTCAGACCTGGAAAAGAATGAAAGAAAAGAAAACGTTTGTCAAGGATTAACTTTAGTCGGATTGAGAACCGGATATAAAACGATGTACAGGGCCACGTTTGAAAACATGCCTTCTTATTCCCCAGCTTATTCCCGAAGGTTAGAAATTCACAGGGGTTTAAAAAATCTTACAGACTTATGGTCCCTTATGAAGTATATTTATATGGCTAATTCCCCATGAAATTGCACTTAAACCAGTCATTTTCGTATGTTTATTGCACGCGTTATAATGAACATTATCCGCTTACATCATAATCCTTTCGACAATCCTTTTATTGATTCACTAAGAAGAAAATTGGTAGATTTGTTGTAGATTTCAATTAATATCAGCCCTAATTGACTGCCGGTAAGTTAGAAGAAATGGTTAACATACTACAGAGAGCTATGGTGAAAGGGACTTGAGTTGATACATATGTCACTGGCCATACTTACGCGTGGTCAATGCACAGTCAGTACCACGGTCACCGTGATTGGACATCAAAAGTTTACACGCATGCGTACTTAGCTTTTTGAAAGCTATAACAATGACGTTTGAGTGACTGCTAACTTCATTTTGATATCTTCCTGGTAACTTTACATTGTACCTGCTTGTGAAAAAAAATAGATATACTGATTTATCTATATGATTAAATATTTTCAGTGCAAAAACTAATGTACTTTTTTACTTTTAAATGCACAGATCTATGTCAACTACCGTTTTCTCCATATATGTTCGGATGATCATCGCCTTTGAAACATGTTCCAAATAATCATCCCAACGATTCTGGTGGCCATAGTGCTTATAGTCATCGCTCTCCAGGTTATTTACCCCAGATTATGGATGGAAGTCAGTTTTATGTTGGACAAAATACAGACTAGCAGAAAAATCAAGAAATACAGTAAACAACCCATCCCAACAACGGCCGTAGACTTATTGGAAGCACACGCAAGAAAAACGCCGGACAAGCCATTTCTGGTATACCGCGACGTGTCTCATACTTACAGTGACGTTAATAAGCGGGCAAATAGGCTTGCTCACCTCGCCCGACAGTGCGGTATGAAGAGGGGAGATACAGTGGCTATTCTGGTGCACAACGAACCGGCTTTTGTGGAAACCCTGTTTGGTATGGCCAAACTTGGGGTTACAAGTGCCCTGCTGAACTTCAACCTCCGTGCCAAATCATTACTGCATTGTTTCGACGTCAGCCAAGCAAAGACCCTTATTGTTGGACCAGGTAAGAAACAATGAAAAGAAATAAACAACTCAATCTACTATAATCCTGAATTGTAGAATTATCAAAAGTAGCGAAATAGTGCTAAAATTATATTAGACATGCATACCAGAATGATCCTTCGAGTTTCGAAATCGGCGAATGTCTTATCACAGTTATTTACTCTTCCAAATGCAAACAAAAAAAATCTAACCCTAAAAGAGTGACTCTATCACTGAGAATATTAATTAGTCAAATGTCTAGTTTTTTTTTGCAAATCAGTTGTTCTATCATTCATAATATGAACTTCAATGCTGGAAATATGTTTGCTATGCTGGAAGATAACCTTCCCATATTTTAAATTAGTTTTCATGATTACAAAATATTTCATTACCTCTACATTTACACTTTAAAATGACAAATTAACGACTGACCAATTTTAATTTGGCAAATGACAAATTAATTGACTAATTAAAGACGACTTTAGACCCACCAAATGACTAGAATTAGTTTGTCAAGCACAAAAATGATGAATTTAACAGTACACATTGGTCATTTGACGAATTTTGTAATTAAAAAGTCAAAATTTTCAAGTTGTAGAAATATTTGCAATTATGAAATTTAAGTCTGAAAATCTTTTTAAAAATTCTTTGTAATTCAAACCACTTTTTAGCACTATTTTGTGGATTATAAAAAATAATGTGCATGACTAATATTTAGTTAGTCAAATAAGACACTTTTTTGACCAATTAATATTCTCAGTGTACAGGGTCCACTCCAAAAGAGAGAATTGTCACATCTTTCACTAGAACATTTCTTGTGTCAAATTATTAAAAAAAATAGTAAAATTGTATCATTTTTTAAAATTATGAAGCGAAAAATTGTGAAAGATGTGAAATTTTCCTGTAATCACTCTAAAAGCGCGAATTCACTCCAGACACACTCATTCTTCTCTTTATATTAAATGTTTAGAAATTAGGCTGGACGATAGAACTTATATATAGATCATGAAATAACACAAGAAGTAACAATCCAGTTTTTAAAAGATTTCAAGTTTAAACCTGCACATCACATTGTCAAACTGAAGTAGCAAAGGGAAGCCCAACTATATGTCCTGCATTTATGTAAATAACCCAAATGTTGCTGCCAGAACGACTCTTTCAATGACAATGATGCCTATTTCAAAGCAGTATTTAAACCCATTAAATCATGTTAAATTGACGCTTTTTAGTTTACTAGAGTACTTTGCCATCTATAACCAGTCATGCGAAGAATGTCATGTTGCATTGGCTTGACAAAATTACATTCAATGTAACTTTGAAATCTATATACTTTGTCATTCACAGTGTCGCTTTTAAAACAACATTGAGACTAATTACGCTAATAAGGTATTAAATCCCGCAAAAATATACTCGGGCTTCGTTTGCTATTTCCCTGGGTACTACCTGCCTACCTATCGGCATCTAAGCACTATTTGATTGGTTACTTAGAATGTAATATAATGTAATGAGCAATCCGCAGAAATGTTGTATGAATTTTGCACAAAGATCAGTATAGAAGTACTATTTGATTGGTTACTCAGAGGGCTATCTCATCTTGTGACCCGTATGAACCAATCAGAGATGTATCATAGGTGGTAGTCCCAGCAAGTTAAAGGTGCAACGAGAGATTTTGAGGCACCCAAATATTGTGTCATAATAGTATTTTCATATAGATTAGACACGACACACAATATGACTTCTTAAAAGAGAGAAAAACGGTGATTTTGATTTGCTGAAGAAACATTTCTCAGCTGCAGCTTAATCCTTTCAGATGGGGATATTTTTGATGGAAAGCTTTACTTCAGGGTAAAAATCAGTACTTTCGATTTTTTAGGGACACATGATATGTGAAATCTCTCGTTGCACCTTTAAAAATTGATGCACAGGTTCAGTAAGTTGTGGTTTTCAAAGGGTTGTTACTTTTTCTGATGCGTGCATTGAAACCAAATAAAAGTTCCTTTACACCGAGTAAATTCTCTTTTTAAAAACTGACAATTATCCCGTAAAACCCGTATATATTGTTCATAATAATAATAATAATAATAATAATAATAATAATAATAATAATAATAATAATAATAATAAAACTGAAAATTAATTTTAAAAGGTGTATTGAGATGCACAAATCGCAATCATATTTGAGGTGCTGCGTATCGGATACCTTTACAGCCTGGGCGTTTATTTTCTACGATGACTTATCGGAAACCACATGCAAAGGGGAAAATATTAAAATAAACCATCGCACTTACAATAATTTAAGTATAAGAGGCTTACATTATGAACTGTTACTTTGCTACATCAAGATTAATCTAGCTACCGGTCTTGTTATTACATTTTCTTTTCTAAATACACGCAAACCTTAAACCCTCCCCTCAAAACGGAATATGATTTACCCGTTAACACGGTTAATTCAAAATCAGCTTGTGGTCTAGACCAGATATATTAAACTTTCCTTTATTTGTGTTATAAATGTCGAGACTCTTTGCGTGAAATCTCAGATAATCTAATCTGTGTTATCTGATTTTCGTTTACCATAAAGTTGATGAAAATAGACACTCGCTACTTTATTACTCTACCGCAGTAATTTATTTTAGGTTATGGCAATATTTTGAGAAAGATCTTTGAGCTACGCTAACCGCAACGTTACGAATGCTTGACAGTTATAATTGACCACGTGCATGACGTGGGAGGCTCCTGAAAAGGTGTGCATGTATAGTTATTTTCTTTGACAATTTGAACTTCCACGTGTTGAGTAAAATCTCAGTTTAAGGTGGGTAAAACTTATGCAAGGCTAAGTACATTTGTTCAACCATGCGTAAGCTTTACTCGACTTAGACTAAGGTGATAAGTGATAGGAGGTTGTTTCCATTGAATCAACTTTTTAGATTGTGTTAACATGCCAACCAATTTACTCTTTTAAGAATTTTGAGATAAAACGTGCGGTCATCCTGCTGCTCACAGTGATGTAAGCCTTCACTGCGAACAATTGTAATTGCAGACAAAGATTGGTGAATTAAGGTGGACATGGTAGATGATTAAAGAAAGCTGGATTATTAAAAATCACACCAAAGTGTAAAATTAACTCTTATCATGTTCCGGATTCCATATCCTATAATATTAAACGAAGGTAAACATAAAAATTTCAATTGATGATAACATTAAGTCTAAAATATTTCTTTTAGGTGAGAATATTAAGTGGTTTTGGATTAATTCTCAAATTATACAATGGACAACATGCATTTGTACAGTACATATTCCTTTAAAAATGATGTTGAATGCAATCCGGCCTTTTAACATTGCCTTCTTGAAGTGCATGGAATTATATCCCTTACGTCCCTAGTGGAAAATGACTACCAGTCTGACGGTCACCGCAAAAAAGGGAGGTAGCGTTTCCCCGTAAACACAAAGCAGGGGTCCGCTCCGTGATTTTTGAAAAGTGACAAAAATGGTATTTAGGGATTGAAGTGATGATTAGACACATGATTGTAATCGTGTTATCATACTTTCGTTCAGTTTTTATTCAAAACTGAACAAGCTCCTCAGTTTCTGGCCCTGGTATTTATTGGGTTCGCCAAATGATTTGAAATCCATACCGGTTTTGTAAGATATGAGTAATGCAATAAATATAATTCAACTAAATTAGGATTGATAAAATTGATCAAATTATTAACGATTTGTAAATACCACATTATTACCTCAAATTGTAGTTTTAAAGTTTTTGGTGGTTCAAGTTCCTGTTACATTAAAAGAATATAATTATTTTACATCGATGTTTGACTGGCGATGTTTTAAACAGAAGCAATTCGAAGCTTTCAATCTTCTAACACATCTATATATAGCTCCACATTTTATCCTGGGCACTAATGATTTGTATGTAATTATTGTATATATCATGGGTGAGAGGTTCCATTATGGCACCATATATTCAATCTATACAAAGGAAAAAAGGTCATGATGTCGACAATCAAGTAATCAATCACTCATGTAGTCAGGTTATTAACGTCCAGTTATCACCTTATATGAAAATTCACGATTTTCAATAAAAAAAACGCAAGGGGGGAAATCCTTTTATAGTCGAGTTCATTTCCAGGGCACTTCTGTCATGTTAATGTATGATGACGAAGTACCCTAAAATGCGTGGGACAATAGCAAGAATACTTATCTAAATCGGTGTTTAGATCGCAGCACAAATGGATTTCAATTTATGCAGTATTTTTCTCTTTTTGTATTATAATTATTTTAAAGGGTACTTGATCATATTGATAATAAACATCTCGTGGAAGTTAGTTAGATAGCTTGGAGTGCATTGGCAAAGAAAAATCGATGTACGCGTGCTTAGTTTGACGATGAATAATGACACAAGGTCCGCAAGGGCGCGTGCCGTTATGAGTCTTGTCAAACTGAAGCAAGTGCATTGATTTTTTGCCAATGCACGAAAGACTAAAAACATACAGACATTAACCTAATTCATGAACGTTATTACAGCAGACATTTTACAAAAGAAAATCTGGATATGTCATGAAACCCAATTTACAGTAATGTTTCTAACGAAAAATATGCACACACCCGTCCATAAAGTAAATCAATCCAACTTTGCGCGTAAACGTTCTAAGCACACCGAGTACGCTCGTTATGCACCATGCTATGACAAATACTAATGCATGATTTTTTTGCCCAATCACATTTATTCTCTTATAATAAACGAAATAAATTGATCACAACGTTCAAAAAGTCCTTATGTCCTATATGCACCGTTTCCTGCCCGTGTATTTTGACGGGATAATACAAAGCCACATTCACCAGTATATATCATGATCTATCATTATCTAAGTGCCAAAAGGCTGTTCACTGTAAACCAACTGTTGGCATAACAGCCCCTCTCCTTAAAAATGCCACATACCAATCTTGCGGCGTAACATCTACCTTTAAAGGCAAAGTAAAACATGCCGGATACGCGCCCTCAATTTTTCTCGAATTTAAGATTTGGACATCTTGGTATTGTTGGACTGTGGATATAGGGTTTAGCATAAGAAGAATATGAAAAAAGTAGTTCTCTATCATTAGTGTCTGTTTTTCACGAAGAAGAGTAATATAAGGTGTTGATGTGACCTAACATCATAGGACTTTAGACACAAAATAGCCATTTTGAGTTTGAAAAAAAAATAACTGATAGTGTTGTGAGTGTTTGCACAAGTACGCATGGTACCTATGTACAATGCTATAAAACCTAAAGTAACCTCGACTTTTTGCCAGCATTAAGTAGTTATACTGCCAAACAGAAAGGTATCTTTTTCATTTTGAAGATGAAATTCATCATCAACGAGCTTAACAGAGGGATAAATTTTTAAAACATGAATAAAACAAAGCCTGAAAAATCCGAAGAACAACAGTCGAGCCTACGACTTATTGGTTTAAAGCAATTAACTCAGAGTACTATGATGTATCTAAATCAGTGATAATTTTTTTTCAGACATGGTATTTAAAATCTTTCAGTTAATCTCAAGTACATTTCACAAACATCAAATTAAGAGATTATTAGCGATAATGCGAGAGAATCGAAGAAAATGTGGAAATGGCATGTTATAAATCAGGGATAAGTGTGTACAATTCCATATAACTACTTCTAATATATGTAATGTAGAAGAAAAACACCAAATTGTGAAAAAAAAATGAACGGTATTTGAGGAAATTTGTCATACCGTCTCCTGCAAATAGACATACAGCGACGGGGTCTCAAAATCTGTACTAAACAGCTGATTGTGGTTTACACTAGTACAGAATAAACAAATATCAATAATATTTGTGTTTGGGGTCAAACTGTATTGATCATGGTGCACAATTTCACGCTGAAGTATGGGATATTCACCGGGAAGGTTTTTTTTTTAAATCTCAAGTCGGAATTTTGATAAGCACGTATAGTTACAGAATCATGTAAGTACTGCCATGTCTTTAATACATGGATTTCAAGCCAACCACTTGCAGGTTATGTTCGCATATCCATGCCAGTAACAAATATAAAAATATGATTTTTTATGATTTTTCGGTGTTTCGGATTAGCAAATCGCTGCTAATCCCTTTATTTCAGTCTTTCTTATATAAAACTTTAAGGTCGAATTTTTCTTGTAACTGACAACGCAGACAAACTTTTCTACTTAGCATGCAAAATTAACAGAAAAAGTTTCAATAAAACATCCTTGATTAAATTGAAATGTACATTGTCCATTAGTGATTTTAACTAGTAAATGTACTTGGCAATTCAAATTTTTTAAAATACAGAGGTTTGCTTATTTTCAATAGTTTCCTTATATTCTAAAAGATGTTTGCTCAGTGTTCATGGTGTTGAACAATAACGCTCATCTGTTGACTAGTCTTATCATTCCAAATACTGATTTACCTTGCGCATTTTCGGATAAAAGTTGTCCTTTGTTTCCCATACGCGCGCCATTTTTTAATATAATATATAGAGGTTTGAGGAATGCTTGCGTACGCTCTTGAGAAAAATATTTAGCAAGCAAAACAATTATTAAACGAAATACGGGGCTTCAAAAGACAGTGGGTGTTGCACAGGTTTGTAACTTAAGCGAATTTGATATCGGAATGATGTTTATGGCAATAAATTATGCAAAATTAATGCCTATGTTCAACGTACTAACTCTAATAATCGATGGTTCAATTACGGCCGATATTGGACAGGCCAGGGAAAATCATTTTGGTGTTGCGAAAGCGTTGTGATATGTGCAGGTGAGGCGTATTTTGACTTTCAAGTCTATGCGTGTTAACTTCAAAAGCCTCAATCGAGCGTAAGTTACTCGCACCCAAAGGCGGAACACGTGCGAAACGTTTTCACCGGGTTGTAAACGATTTCATGAATGAATTAACCGGAGTAATACACTGGATGAGGTCAAGCAAGGGACATAGTGGGCAAAATTTGACAAGTGTATACAGGACATTTGTTTTCAGAGCCTTTCCGACAGAAGTTTTTCCAGGGTATTCCAATGTACAAATAGGTGCGATTAACTAAAAAGGAATTGCACACAACGGTGAGAAACGGACTGACATAGATTCTCATAAATATTTTCTTATCTTATCAAATATCAGATTTATTAAATCACGGGCTTGTACCAAAATTGCTAACTAACCGTTTGACTTTCAAAGGACCGGTCAGGTGTTCTTTCGTCATTTGGTATATGGTTCATAAAAAGGACAACCCACGCGTAAAGTCGTTGTGTTTACTAATCATCTTATCAGCCAACATTATGTATCGCAAATCTCGTGCAAAAATAGTATTATTTCTGCGCTTATGGGAAAATATTTTTAAATAAACATGAGAAACATGGGGTTCCCACAGATATTTTAAAAATTTCAGCTGTTAGGATTCTAAGTTACTTATAGGAGGACTTAAATGATAAGCAATCTATGCTGAAAAATTACACACCAAATCACAACCTGATCATAACGGATAGAACGTCACCGTTCAATAATTCAAGCATACACAAAGTTTGCCCATTGGCTGTTTTTTTTAAAAAGAGATCATATCAAATGAGCTTTTGATTATTGAAAGCGTCTTCTTTTTTACCAACACTCTATACGAAACATTTTTGTTACTTTGTCTTTCGCCTATTTGTTTCACAGTGTATTTGTTTTAAACATTTTTTATATTAGATGCTATTCTATATATAATTTTCATATGGTCTTACGTTTCCTTCCGGTCAACGACATACCGTGCTGGAGCTAAGATTTACAACTTACATTTTTTGAAAACAAATTACATATCATTTTTGAAGCTTAGCAAATGTAATTTTCAAAAATATTACATCTCAGAAAAAATATCAGTTAGAACCTTGTAATTCTTAGCTCATGATGTGCTATTACCAATAAGCATGTCACAGTTATCTAATAAAAAGTAGCTCTCATCTATCATATCATAGCACAGGAGATACTTTATTAATGCTAATCGCCCAAATTTAATAAACATTTTACATGTTAATAAGTATCATTTGATAGAACATCTTTTCACAATGTTTAATAGAGCACATGATGAATATAAAAATGAAAAAATGTCAAAGACGACCGCAAACGCAATTCCAACTAAAGTCGCAATTAGTGAATTGTGTGATGACGTGAAACAAGTTTACATGAGTAATAATGATGTTTCATGACAGAAAGAAATATAATTAATATTACAAGATGCTTTTATATAAAAATGGAAAATAAGAAATAATTTAAATTATTGTTGACTTATAGGAGAAACTTTCTAACAAATAACAGATTAGTAGAACCAAAGATCTATCATTTCTTGAACGTTGGATAACATACGTCATCATCATCATCATCATCATCATCATCATCATCATCATCATCATCATCATCATCATCATCATCATCATCATCATCATCATCATCATCATCATCCTCATCGTCATCGTAATCATGGTAATCGTAATCGTAATCGTCGTCATCGCGTCGTCGTCATCGTCCGCACAACATTATAATCCCCTCTTAAATTTGTGTAACCTTGCTTTGTCTTGTAATCTGCTTATTGTTCCATCCTTTATTCTCAGGCGAAGGACTACTGAATCAGGTCAGTGAAATACTTGAAGACCTCAAACTCAGAGGGATCCGCGTCTGGGTACTTGATTCCAAAGGGTTGCCGTTGCCAGATGGCATGCAGTCGATCGAAGATGCCATGAACAATAATCTCCCTCCGGACAAAGAAGAACTGGAGTCGAACCCAGCACGCAGTGTTCGCCAAGGGATGACGCTGAAGGACCCTTTTGCCTACATTTATACATCGGGAACAACAGGTGAGGTTGTAGTCAAAGATTAACATTTTATTTGATGTCAAATTTTTTCCAGATAATACACATTGCTTTAATGCTATCGGCAAAGAAATGTTTTCAAACAAATTAAATTGTAATTAATCGTTGCCACTATAGATACCTATTCAAAAACACCGTATGTCAAAACTTTCGAACAGAGAAACCTTTAACTCACTGAACGTCATTAACACCGATCCTCAAACACAACAATGTTTGGCGGTTATTTAACGCACTGGGCTAAAAGTTAGTTGTTGCTAATTAAGATATTAAGCAATTGTTTCCATGACCAAATAGGCGTACAGGTTAGCAATACCGTTGTATTAAATGTCACTTGGCCTTTCTGGATAATAACTAAAAAAACACACACAATTGCGTCCAACGGTGAAACTGCGGGGTGCTTTAATGAAACAATGTGCTCTATCATGTCTATGGCAAGATTTTCAATAGACAGTCGTAAGAATAGGCGTTCGCGTTAGACGTTTATGGTTTTTCGCAACCTCCCCATTCAGTCCGTTGATATGAAGTACATTCATTGTGCACAGACATTATAGAGCACATTGTTTTATTAAAGCATCTCACAGCTTCACCGTTGGACGCAGTCCGCGCATTCAAATGCATTACAGGGCGCATCAATAAAAACGCAATTCGCAACAAAACTTTTTCCCAAATTTTGTGGTAATTGTGTAAAATTATTCCAAAATTAACTAGTGCCATCTTAAAGCCACAAATCCCCTCTTTCCAATGATAGGTCATTTATTCATGTGCGGTCATGGATAACCGATTAATCATTGTTTTTGCACAATGGGACAAAGTCAGCTTGGACCAAGTTTCAATACAAATCCCATTCACTTGCAAGACTGAAGTGCGAAGAGAGAGAAATTTGAATAGGATTTGTGTTAGCATTTGGTCGCAAGCTCACTTTGTCCCATTGTACAAAACAGTGATTACTCGGTTACCCATGACCGCACATGAACAAATTACGTATCGTTGGAAATAGGAGATATGTGGCTTTAAGATGGCATTAATTATTTTGATGTAATTTTACACAATTACCACAAAAATTGGGGAGAAGTTTGTTGTGTTTTTATTGATACGCCCTGTATAAGTAAAGTGCTGAAAATATATCATGCTTCAACCTAGCCGGCCAGTCCGGTGTACACGTGGGTCTTTGCTACATAACTAACTGTCACAATGCGATTATACATTAAAATAAGTAAATGAAAGTGACCACATCACTATTTAAACTAGAGATTCCCATGTCTGAAGTCAGCCATCGCTCGACAGCTTTGTTCCTTTATCCACGATGATCTGTATAATTTTTCTTACAGGCTTGCCTAAAGCCGGAAGGATGTCTCACTACAAGATGATGGCGAGTGGAGATCTTCTGAACTTCTTCAAAATGAAGTCCGATGATGTCATTTATGTCACGTTGCCTCTCTATCACGTATCTGCTCTGTTTTTTGGTCTCAGCAATGTGCTCAATAAAGGTTAGTGATTTATGTATGAATTGTACAGTATGTCGAAATAAAAATTAGCACATTTCCCGCCACTTTTAGCCTCTTTGTCAATTGCGGCCTTAGCCAGAAATTGAGCAAGCCTTGTGCTGCCCGGACTCCGGGTCCAATATCGATAATTCTTGCACCAAACGACCTTAGAAGGTAACTTTGCATCTGGTACAAGCTCTGTAGGTCAAAGGTCATATCTTTAAAATTGTATTTTCATGCTTCCCGTTCTTAATCCCTTGAATGCTATCTCACTGAGGCTGGTTTTTCACACAAGTTTCTATCCTGCTTACACTTGCACAAATGACCTTTAGATTTCAGGTTTATGCGTGTCCATATTATAAAAGACATAATGCCTAACTTTGACCACATCTTCCGTCTTGCGTGGAAAGTTAGACATTATGTCTTATAAATCTGCACCCGAATAAAACATGAAATCTAAGGTCGCAAGTGCACACATTCACTCGGTCAAAAAATAACCTTTTCAGAGATGTTAACCCCTTTTTTACCGCCCACTCTAGATCTTGCTTAATGTTGGTTTATAACTACAATTGGTTTAGGTCTAAATTGATAACTTAACCAGAGAGTCAACTTTAACTGATATGATTTACTTTTTATTTTAAAGCCTTTTGCTATCTCCTGAAGAATGTAACATATTTAAATATTTCTAAAAAATCTAGATTAGTTGACAATCCCATGGATATTTTCAAATTATCGCTGATTATTGAAAACGATGTGGAAGGTTTGCTGTGAAAAATTAGGTAGTTATAAAATGATACACTGAAAGTGTAAGATTCGCAAGTAAATTCACATAGTTTATGTCAAATAGAACTGGATGTAACGTAAATTTCAAATGCTAAATAAAATGGCTGAAATCACAGATCCCTAAATGCAATATTTTGCCACTGTTGTTTACGGGGAAAGTGCTTATAGATATAATAACACAATTAACGCTACCTCCCTTTTTTGCGGTGATCGTCAGGTTGATAGTATTTTTCCTCTAGGGGCGTAAGGGATAACTGTTTTGTGACATTTAAAAATTTGACTTTACTCCCAACAATAATATATGAACTACTTTTCAACATGACTATGCTAAACATGTTCCTCCCTTTATGTCTATGTTGTTTTGCCTCGGTAATAAAGCTAGTAGTACAAGTACAAATCTAACAGGAAAAATAACAATCTGATATGAATCCATAATTCTGTAACTTCCTGAATGTTCACAATATGTATGAGTTCCATAAAAAAAAAACAATATTCACAAATAACAGGTTAATAAATTTCATTGAAGGTAATTACAATGACTGTTACTATGCCATTGAGATGTTATTTCACTCCGCACCTGTCAGAGCATTACCTTGAACCATCGCAACTGAAAATAACAAAGGGAATGGAATGCGAAATCCAAACAATGCGCTGACCAGGTGCCAAAAGCATATCAGTTACAGGATAAATTAGGATGGTTTTATGTCGTTCTCAACTAAAGCCTATCTTAAAAAAAGTTTTACATTCAAATTGTTACTTTCTTCTGGAATATATATATATATATATATATATATTGTTGCGTGTTTAGAAAAATAGGCTCTGAAATAGGTTTAGTCGGTTCGTTGGTTTAATTTGTACTTATGTAAATGTTTTTAAAACGCAATACACAAAAACCTCCTGGAACACTTGGTGCATTGAACGTGCTGAAGTAATAAGTTACATACCACTATTGTATTCAATAAAACATGAGTTGTTCTCTTCTTTAATAATAAAAATAGACATGAAATTGTAAAATATTACAGATGCTATAAAGTACTATTTCCATTCCATGCTTTTGTTTCTTTAAAAGAATGTCATGTACTTTATTGCTTTACCTGAATACAAAATTGGCGCGTTGCTTATTTCAGCATCTTCAACGTGTGTAAAAAAGTGGCCTAAGAGGTTTGTAAGTGTCTCATTAAATGTGCTGCAACTTTGGAACAGATCATTCAAATTCACCCAACTAAAAACCACCTGGAAAGAGAGAGAGAGAGAGAGAGAGGGGAGAGAGAGAGAGAGAGAGCCGGAGTACTTAAAGTTTTGTTAAGTACAGTGCATAAATTCAGTTACACTGTACTTAACAAAACTTTAAGTACTATGTATATATATATATATAATATATATATATATTATATATATATAATATATATATATTTATATATATATATATTTTGGTGTGTGTATTATAAATGATTCTTAGTTTTCTTAAAATAGTCGATCAAAGATGCACTCGAAAAGCGCCCTATCACAACCTCTTAAGCAAACACTTTTAAGGTTAACCCTGCATTATATTTCACACGTTCATTGTTACACAATAAGCAAAAACAAAAGTAAATAACGAATGATTGAACTTCCTGACCACAATTTCAACTTTCTGCGATGTCTTTGGAATGCTCTTATCTGTTAGCAAAGGCAAAGGTTGTTTTGCTAACGATATTTTTGTTTGTTAGCAACTTAAATATCAGACAAGGCAAAGAACTTTTACATAAATATTTTTGTTTTCAAAGCGAAAATTTCAGTTAAGGTTTGTTTTCCATCCACTATATTAATAAAAGATAAATAATCAATATGCTGAGAATCGAAGTCTGTGACCATCTCTTGAAGGGATACCTGAATGAAATTAATTACCCTTTTACAGACAATCCACAGTTACTTACTGCAGCCAATTACAAGAGTTTTAAAATTACAAGTCACAATTGGCCTATAATGATTATTTGGGCCCTTCTTATGTTCCAATGCTACATGTGATAGATATGTTTTAATTGTAAGAAAGGTGTAATAAGCCTTGATTCCATCTACAACCATTTGCTTTTGCACAACAGGCCAAAAGCTGTTCAAGGTCATCATGGGGAGGGAACATTTGTATTGATCCGATTGGTTTCAAATTGGTTTCAAATTGTTCGTATGTTCGTTTCAACAGGAAATATACATTTACTTTATGTTAATCAGCCCAATAGATATATAGCAGAGGCCATGGTGCTGATTCCCTCATAGACCCTGTGGTCCTTGGCACTATTTTCCCCCTAAATCTGTGCATTATAAACTTTTAACCCCAGGGTGGCCTTGAATCATTTTAAACCTACAGGAAGGGTGCTTTAAGGACTAAGTAATTGTCCGAGATACCGGCACACTATGGCCTTTTTTCAATTCTTAGAATCAGATGAAAATGTCTATACACTTTTAATTTTACCCCCTCCCATATCTGAAAATGCTGAAGGATGCAAGGTTTGCATCATTGATATTTGGAATCAGCAGATCAATGTTGCCTAGAAACCATCAAAACATTTTCGTGTAGATCTTTTGCAAGGGTCTTATGGAAAGTATATGGTTCTACCGCTAGACTAATAACAATAATAACAATAATAAATAACAAAATGTTGCTGTCAATATACTAAACAGTTTCAATGTTTGAAAATAAAGCAATGTTGATTCTCTTGCGGAAATTCTTAATTATAGTAATACAAGTATTTGTCAATATGATTTAATGCGGATTATATGATACAAGTTAAATCCTAATTGTTTGATAACCTTTTTGGATGAGCCCTGGAACATTAAGATATCACTTTAGGACTTGCGTGACAAAACTAAATCACGTTCCTGTATCATCACGGAAGGGTGCTTTGATTTACAAAATATTAATGAACAATATGGTGATAAATAGACTTGAACTTCTTCCATTTTACCATGACACAACTCATTTTAAAATGCATGGTGAAAACTATATAACGCTGTAAATTTATCAAAATCTTTAGAAGCGTGTTGGCATTCCACCTTGTAAAATGTCACATATGAAGACAAAGCCAACAATATTGGCTTTATTTATGACTGATTTCATCATATATTTTGTTTTGGTATCAGGTGATTCCCCCTCTGAGGTCAGGCGAATGTAGGACGCTTGTCACTCCAACTTGCACGCATTTTAGATATTCCATTTTATCTTAAGTACGCGTAGCATATTGATAACTAAGGCGCCTATTCTTAAGACTTTCTGAATTTTTAGGGATTTTGCTGTACTGTTTTTAACTGGTTGATTGCCTTTAAAAAGGAGCACTGATACAAAAACACAAGATTACATTAGGCATAACCTGGATACTCAAAAACCATTGTATTGTATGCATTAATTAATTTTAGAACTGTTTTAAATGTTGAGATTTTTTTTAAAAGTTGTGTATCTTTGTAAAATTTATTTCTTTTGAGAATTAGAAGGCCAAAAATTATTTTTTTGAGCCAGGAGTTAGGCAAACAGTCTACTAAAGTCGACTGTCATTTAACATTAATTGGATTTCGTGTTTGGATTGTTAGATTGAATTCAATAAATCGTGCGGGGCTCTTCCAAAAGACCGAATTGCGTGAAGACATCTACACCTCCAAAGAATTTTAACTTGAAGCAGAACTTAAAACTTAAACTAGGTGTAAATCGTGTAGGTCTATGCACACGTTAAGTTTGACATCTATTGTATAAAAAATGAACAAGCTTTATCACTACAAAGTGATAAAATAAATACATCACATTTAGAGGGAGCACGCAATGAAATAAATTTAACAGAAGACAAATATTTTTTGTTCTGTCTTTCGTTGATGTTCCTTAACTTAGCTAAATTCCTGTCCGTAACTGTTACATAAACAATGTTGACAATAAAATTCTAGTTTGTATATTTACCGTATTTAAGAATGTATACTCCGTACCTTTAAAATACATTTCTAGGCATCTAAAAATAACAATACTCAAAGGATCTGTTGACAACAAAGGCAGTTAAATTCAAAAGGTTATTTATATTTCAAAATTTATCACAAAGGAAGTAAATTTATAGCTGTCGAGAGTTCAAAAATTCAGATGATATACAATAAAGCTCAACTGTCATTGATTATTAAAACTGACATTGATAGACTAGAATACATTTGATGTTATTATAAAATAAGATAAAACATTTCTACATGTATTTCGTGCAAACAAATGTCAGACAATTCGTCTTCTTATGAACTCCCGATATCAACGAACAAAAGATTATCTGATCATCTGTCTCATGAACCTTGTCTTTTATCAAGGCACGAAAAATGTGACCCGCAACGTTTTGAAAAGAAAAATTATGGCTTATCCGCAGTCAATTATCGATAAAAAGGTTTAATATATTTTGTTTAAACTTTCAGTCGTAAGAAATTTTCCAACAATAAATGAAAGTAAGTGAAAAGCCAGAGAAAAGTATAAACGGTTGTATTATTTGTGGTCGTTGTAGAATAGAATATTTTTATGTAAGCAGATGTGATCAAGCTAAAGACAGTAATTGTGACAATTGAGTTGCGATCAGTAGTAGCATGGACTGAATTTAGGCTTTTGAAAGTAAAAATCCGCATGATCCAAGCAAAGGAATTCTGTAATATGAAACAAAATTAGTGACATAATGAATACACGTGTCATACGATTGTTTTTCTAACATTTAAAACAATTCTGAAGTGTTCGCTTTGTGCGGCTATTAGGCAAGTAAGTACAAATCATACTGTTAGTCCTAGTTCGGCACGATGACATCATAGTTTTAATCCACGTTTCATTTGGCATAAGTACGTTGCTGCCCGAACAATAACAATGTTATCTCATGTCAGGTGGAAGGCGAATTAAGACTCTAATGCCATCTTACCAAACTAGCACTCAGCGTATTGGATGAGAAGAAAATTAAAAATTAAAAAAAAACTTCTGTGTCATTATTGGTCAACATTCGGCTTAAGATGGTAGTAACTGATAACAGAATCAGGTCTTTTGAGTAGCTGGTCTTTTCCTGAGTCTCTAAAACATGCTATTATTCCACCATCATCAAGAAACCAGTCCTCTTAAAGCCAATGAGTATAAGAACTATAGACCTTTTCTTAATATTCCTTATGGTTTCCCAGATCATATGACAAAAATTCTGGCTGTTAAATTAACATTAATAAGTTCATTGAAAACAATGGTCTCGGAGAGGTCTATCAGTTGGCCTATAAACCCATCACAGTACTGAAACCGCCTTATATAGGTGAAGGAGGATCTCATGAAATACAATGAGTGAACGCATCAAGGGTGTTTTAGTTTCGCTGGATCTAGCAGTGGCTTTGACCCTGTTAATCATAAAGTGCTGTTCTAAGGATGTTGGCTAATTAAATAGGTGTTCAGGTACTGTGTTATACATGGGTCCAGTCTCTTTTGTCTGCACGAACCACAAGGTAATGTATTACTGGTGTGCTCTCTGCGCCTCATTGATGATTTTGGTTTACCACAGGTTTCATTTTAGGGCCTTCCAATGTTTGTATTAAATACTCTTCCAATTGGTAAAATTATAAGAGAGTTTGGTATATCATTCCATATATCATGCTGACGAATCCAGCTTATATTAGCTTAATCCAAAAGATCAAAATTCTATTACATGTGCTCTACTGCCCTCTCTGAATGTATAAGGCCCTATCAAGAACTGGATGAACACAACAACAGACAACCATAATGCTTAAGCTAAATGATCAAAAGACTGAATTCATTGTTATACACATCACCTCACATCTCAAACATTACATGTCTCCTGTTTCATCTCCCCAAGTGACAAGGTTCTAACCTGGGTGTCATCTTTCGACACATAGTCCTGTCACCGCGCATGTGAAATCTCTCTGTAACCCACTTGAACTTTCAACTGCGCAATATTTCTCGAATCCTTAGATTCTTGGATTATGAACACCTTCATCTATATACCCGTTCTTTGATTCGCTCTAGACTATCCTGTAACGGACTTCTCCTAGGCTCAACAAAACCTGACTATTCCGAAATTCCAGCGATCCAGAACTGGGCGCAACTTGATCATGTCTGGTGGCCTTGAAAACGGGACATGCAACCTCCGTATCTTCATCAGCTCCATTGGTTCCCATGGAGGATAGAATCACTTTAAGATCATGGTGTTTGTCTACGCAATGTCTTCATGGCCTGACTCCGGACCTATTTATCTTTCTTTACATCGTCCGACCCATTCTGGGCTACGCTCGTCTGCTGACACCACTCGTCTAGCTCAACAAAACTCCATCAGAACTTTGAAATCTGCCGAAAAGAAGACACTTTCATACTCTGCTCCCTGCTTCTGGAATGGTCTGCCTGCCTGCATCAGAGAGGCTCCTAATGTATCATCATTTAAGAATCAATTGAAAACACATTTATATCCAGCTTAAATGGTCTTGTTATTTTTCCTTTTGTTTGCTTTCACTTTTGTCATGTTTGGTTTCTACAGCGCTACGCTCTTTATGTAGCAGCGCTATATAAATACTTTGTATGGTGAGATTAAATCACTTTTTCCCTCACTTTGTATGGGATTATTAGATGTCCTTCCTCGTAGGTTTTCATTTTGCGTATAGTTTGCGTTTGTTTCTTTTATCATACTTAAAAGCCTAAAATCTGTACTTTGTAAAAAAATGGCATTGTTCATGTCATAATGTGATGACGATAATTAATTAGCCTCCATAATATCCCCACTCTTTCCCACTCTCTCTCCTCCACTTTGCGTATCAATCGACATCTTACCGGAAGTAATGTCGTTGTAAATGTGTTTGCACATTCTATGAACGAACGTTGATAAAAAATTCAAATAAACATCCCTTGAAAATAAAGCTAATGTTGACTATAAAGCTTTAGTCAAAGTTGCCTAAATCCTACACATGCTTTGTAGCCTTGTAGGTAATGTTATACTCAACCTTGCGTTAAAGCGGCACTGGCACATTTTCAGAAAATATGAAATTTCTTCAATTTGCTCGCAAATGATAGTCTAGGCCATTGGAAGAATAGAGATATATTTTATACATAAAATAACATACCCAAAAGCAGGCTAAAGACATCTAGGTAATTTGGAGGCTAACTTTTAAGTTTGCCGGAACTTTAATCAACAAATAATGTGTCTATTACATGAATATCATAGACTCGTACTCATTGGTATTAAAACCACAAAGATCACAGACCAGTCAAACAAGGTGCATGCCGTGACAATCAACTCTGGCGTGTGTTTTCTTGTGTTACACGCCATTTCCGAGTCGTCTGCTGAATTAATGTCCCCGGCGACATCTTAAAATCGTTCTGTTTACCCATAAGCGCGCTGATTTGGGCTTAATAATTTCAGGTGATGGCTAATATATAGGCCTATAAAGGCTTTATAACCATGCAAAAATATCAATTTTGAAAATCTAGAGGGCGCACTATTTTTCAAATGTGCCAGTGTCTCTTTAAGGTTTATTCATCTTTGTACAATATTTCACTCAAAAGATGGCAGTTGTTCTCTTGATCAACACGTTCTTACAATGTAGGAAGTTGAGTACGGGTTGAGGATAAATGGTGATGTTGTTGAGAGAACGACAATTGTTAAAATCGTTATACAAATGAAAATGACTATTTTAGAGTATCATTGAATTTTTCTAAAAATATTTAATATAAAATTCCTTCACAAAATATACTTATCGAACTTTTAAGTTCGATGAGTATAAAACCCTTTGAGCACAACACTTCTCAATGTGTTCTTTTTTTTCTTCAAAGATTTTAAGTAATGAATAATTATTCGGAATCAGCTTGATACTGCGGTCATTGATAAAGTCGTCTCAAAACCATTGACCTACGCTCATACGTATTTTAACCTACACCGAATCTGTTAGGGTTAAAAGGATTGATTTCAGTAACGGCTAGTTGATGCCTACAAATTAAGTATGACATTAATTATAGGTAATGTACATTTCGCAACACACACTGAATATAACAGGCCGTGCCATGCCCATTACAAGGTAAATTAATCAAGTCGGCACATAAAAGTAGAGGTTTTTCTCTGGGATTATCCCGCTTTGCCACCCTGCTACTTTCATTAAATCTATTTCTTTTTTCCTTTTTTAAAAAATTGAATGTTTCTCAAGTCCAACTTAAGAGTTCAGTATTACTAGGCCAAGTTAAGTGTACTTTAATCCTTCGCCTTCCTTGCTATGAGTCACAATCACGGTCACAAAACGAAAATATTATCCTTTGGGTTACTAAGTCACTGTTAAAAAAGTTTAATGATACACCTGTAATATGGGGGGGGGGGGGGTAGGACATGCCAGCCCAAACAGCAACAGCAAATTCAAAAAGTCATCAACTTCCGGGTGCGAGTCTGTTTCAAAGACTTACGGTAGGAGGCGCTCTTAAGCTATCGAAACGGTTACACACCGCTTGACCTAAAGACTAGGCCGGTCCAGAATATTAATCCTAAGTGACCGTTATTGGAAATTACACTATTTTGCAGCGGGTTTTTCAACTAACCCCGGACAGGATTTTGGAAGTTAAATAATTTTATTCTTAAATTTATCATTATATTACTAAGATCTTTTGAACAAACATTAATGTCACTGGGACCGCGACTTACATAGTAAATCACATAGACAGGTCCCCAATTACGCGTTTGGAAATCCCCATGCCCAATCGACAGATCGTGTCCTACCCCCCACCCCCGCCTGTATTTGTTTTGGGATTGGGTGGTATACGTGAACACCGAGGAAGGACAGGACGCGTTATTAAGGAACTGCCTTATAAAGTGTCTCCCATAGTAACTTGTAGAGTACTTATGGTCCAAATTTCCGGCAATACAGTGCTCAACAGAAACCCACAACCATAGGAAACTATATATCTCAATTATATTTTTACAAATACGTGGATACCTGGGTTTCCGTCTCCCGTTGCATTGAGGGAATGAATTTTAGGTACAGGTCAATTTCCGGCTCGTGGGAATTCACATTTTTGCCTTAAAAATAAAAATTAATAATTATCAAAATTTGTTTTGCTCTTTAACTGAGTAGCTTTTTCAAAATTCTTATTTCAGGCTAATGTAAATGTATTATGTTCTGCTATTATGATCCAAATTGATGGTATTTCTGTTGGGCGGGAGAATGTTTGTGTAAAAACATTAAATCGGTTTTTGGACTGCCAAAAACATTTTGAATTGGTAAAAGCGATTTAATTTTTACCTGTCTGTGTTCTTGTTGATGTACCCCAATCAATGACCACGTTTTGGTAACAAATTCCAACTGTAAAGTCCCCTTCCCTTATACACAAACGGGACTTATATAGATGATGTGTGACCTATGATGTCGCATGTTAACGAAAGTTTTAGTAGCAAAGTTCCAGGGGGCTTTTGCCCGTCATTTTTCAGACTGTCTCTCTAACAAGGCCTAGGGGCGCCACAAACATAAACAAATGTCACACCATTTATACTTTTTAAGTGTTAAGGATGATAATGTTCATTTCAGTAGCATAGGCAGCCTGTGGTGTCTTAGGGGGCGACCTTAAGCCCGGACCAGGGTAAAGGTTATCCCAATCGGAGGGTAAATAGGCTCCCAAACGGCTGATTTTTGCATGATTTTTTCTCAAATTTTCCTCATTTTCCCTCATTTTTCAAAGGGAAACTTGCTCATTGTAACCCTCATGTACGCACTGGTCATCGCCCTTTTACATTTTGCAATATGCATGCGTACTAACGAGAGCTAAGATGTATCTAGGACGGTGATGAGGAAGACATGTCATATCCCCAATAATAATCGTGTAAAATATCTAGATCAACATTCATTACTCTTGATAAATACACTATACCTTTGACACGGAACTATTTCTAATACTAAAACACATCACTTAATATATTGAAATACTTATGAGATATGATTGAGGTTGGCCATGTAATTTCATTAAGTACCTATACATGAACTCATTCTGTCCCATAAATGTCTTTTAACAAAAGATAACCACGACTCTTTTTTATGTTGTCGCCAGGCGCCTCAATGTTTCTCTCTTCCGCTCGAATTCTCTGCGACACATTTTTTGAAGATTGCAGAAAGCATGACGTCACAATTGTACTTTACATCGGCGAGTTGTTTCGTTATCTTCTGGCTCGACAAAGGGTAAATATATACAAACAGTGGTGTTGTAAACACCTAGATAACTAAATCATATTATAAAAATAATCACGTAATTTGATTTCTTAATAACTAAAATAGCATGAGGAAATGATCTCAGTAGGGGAAGGTTGTAGTTTGTTTGCACACAAACTGAAATATTGTTAATATTCCCAAAAAGGGAAATCCGGAAGAGTACGCGTATCCAACCCTTGGACATTACAAACTCTGGAAAATGATACAAATCATTTTTTTTTTTGGTAAAGGTATGAAGCTTATTTTTTTGTTAAAGAAAATGCACTGTAGATTTGACATTTAATATATTTTTCTCCACCTTTATTGTGATTTTGTCAATTGTTGATTCTAATGTACATTGTAAACAATTGTTTGGACTGTTGCGTACTGCTTTTGATTCACCATGTGTTTTTTAATGTTTTTCTTGATCTTTGTTGCTGCAATAATAGATTCTGCTGTGATTTCGCTTTTGTATAATGATAATTAAAACTTCATTTTGTCAAAAAGAGGTGAAATATAGTTTGTAATTAAGTGAAAAGTTAATAAAATACACCCCCTTTCGAAGGAGGACAGTGGTTAACAAGTCTCTTCATTTCCCGCCTTTTCATGTAGGAGCCTGATGATGCCGACAACAAGATCCGTCTTGCTGTAGGTAACGGGCTGGGTGCAGATATCTGGCAAGAGGTACAGTCAAGATTTGGCATCACACAAATTGTAGAGACTTACGGAGCAACAGAATCCAACTTTGGTATCATGAACCTGGACAACAAAGTTGGCTCTGTTGGATGCTGGGGACCACTCATGAGAGTAAGTATTAATTGCGTTAAAAAGTAAATTTCAACAAAAAGGACAAAATTGGGCAGAATATGTTATAGATATTGATGCAGGTTCTGTGCGTTTTTATTGGCTTCGAAAAAAAAGAATTGTATACTCTACCTTATGATACATTTATTACTGTACCTTGTACTGTTGTAGATAACGGTTCAGAAATCGGGCTAATGCAAAAATGATCTTAGATTTTTATAACGACACAATTTACTTTTTTTTATCAAAAGCGATTCTTTCAAAGAATTTAGAAGGGTCCTAACACAACTGCATAAGTAATATAAGTAATCTCTCTGTTCGAGTGACTTATACAATTCGGCAAGAGTTCCATATGTATCCCTTCAAAGTTCTACATGTTAGAAATTTTAAAATTTTTGGCCTTAGGGTTAGGTTTGTTAGTGTAGGCCATAAATAAATATAAATTGTTTCCATTCCAGGATGGTGTAACCCTGTTTGAATACGTGGAATCTTGGAAGTCCTCCAGTTTGGTAGACGACTGTTTGAAGGACCTTTGTAATCACATACCCATTTCTGTCTTGTTTTGAATAGACATGTCACACTTTCATTGCAGGTATATAATGGTATAAAACGATATTTAACCATAAGAATTGCACACAAACACATTATTGAACAATATGAGTACAGCACATACATTTTCTAGATAAAAACCAGTAAGAAATCTACTTCAGTGCTAGTTCGGTTTAAATTGCCAGTATGTTACCTTGGAATTTGCAGAGCATTCAATATTGATCGAAAAAAGCAATGTGCTCATGGCAGGTGGAACGTGGATTAAGTCTTGGTACTGACTAGCACTAAGTAGAATATTTACATGATCGTCCTAGCTATAGAACTTATACAAAAACGACACTTCGGATACTCTTAGTAATTCCATGTTTGTTCGCGCAATACGGGAAAATATCTGTGTTTGTTTCCAATATCACATGAGGCGATAGCTGTACATCAACATGAACTCAGTCATTATAATCCTGCTACGTACAAGTTTAACAAGGCAGTCATGAACCAAGATGTCATGACAACAGTGATTCAGTAGTCTTGCCTATGCAGTGCATGGAGTTGAAATTCTGCAGAGTAGCCACTGTAGGCTGAGAGATAGCACTAACATACCTCTCTGAAAGACATCACATGGGCCACTATTTCTCTAAAACGCACAGAGGAATTTGAAAATGTTTTTGTACATAAAGCCTCATAAGGAAATGTATAAAGAAGAAATATTTGTTTGTAATTGCCAGCAGCAGTCACACCCAATGTGTTGATCAAGAAAGCCGTATTGGATTGTGCTTCAGAGGGGGCCGGACCAGAACAGTATCTTCCACAGATTCCCAAGATTATTACATCTATAGATATTAATGTATATAAATAGGGACTAAATACTTTGTGTAAGCATCACGCAATACGGGCTCATATCCAGTGAGTAATTAAATTTTACTCTGGCAATATACGACAAAATAATAATTGGGACATTAACCAATCTGCATTCCACATTCATGTCTGCTAAATGATAAAGAAAACTGCTTGAGATGTGTATTTTATTGTTTTAGGGTCTTATATAAACATGGAGTTTCGAGAAGCATTGCTAATGGTTGTTATTTTTACTTTATAGACATTCTGCCCAATTCAGCTGGTTAAATTTGATCAAGTGACAGCACAACCCGTCAGAGATAGAAATGGCAGATGCATCACAGTTGGTCCAGGTAAAATTCGCTAACTTTCTCAGAAATTCCAAGCTAAGAAAATAACGTACATTAACACATTCTCCTTGCACATGTTGCAAAAACTATTATAGTATCAATGACATAGTATAATCCTTCGAACTTCCAAGACAAAATTACCAAACAACAGCAGCAATACATACATAACGTCAAACTTTCGTATTTGCATTCATGCAATAAAGTGGTATAAAGTTATTTAACATTCTGCTTTTGCGGTTCCTTATTTTCTGTTGCAGATCATTTTCTTGCGATTTTCTTCTCTTCTCGTACAAACGCATTATTTTCTTTTTGCAGTTCTTCAAAATAGTTACTTATTTGTGAAAATATCGATCTTTCCATTATTTCAGGGGAACTTGGTCTTCTTATTTGCCCTGTCAATAAGACATTTCCTCTGGAAGGCTATGTAGGCAAGAAGGACTTACACAGAAGAAAATGGTATTCAACGTCTTAAGAGATGGCGATGCGTATTTTAACACAGGCGATGTGTTCACACAAGACAAAAACCATTATTTATACTTCAAAGATCGGTTGGGAGATACATTCAGGTTAGTTAGGCCTACTTAGTGTTTTTCATAATGAATGTTCATAAAAAATACCTAAACATGTATGTATTTTTTTGGTGATAAACGTTAAGTCTTATCTTTATTTTCAGCCAGCATTATCATAAACAGACGGTATTAGCTAGCCTTAGTTACTATATACATGACAATTTTTGTTAAAAGTGGTTTCCAATTCGTCAGTATCGTATCCCTACGCCTCACTTCTATTCCATGTATGCAAAATGTTTGCACTTAAAAAACTTTAGAAAACGATATGTTATCTTAAAAAAAGATCTGTATCAAAGTCTAGGAAAGAAGCGTTTACGCCAACTTAATCTGCATTGTTCTTTCGAATTTTGTGCATGTTTTAAGGGGGATGGCCCGATTTCATTATTTGAAATTTTCATCTTGATTGAATGACCTTTACCCCAAAACCTTATCTATAAAGTTTCCCGTCAATATTTCAATCCGTTTTGGTGGGAAAGCTAAAAACATGATTTAAAGAGACATGAGGGCATTTCCAGGGGGACATTTCCAGAAAGAAGCGCCCCATTTTTTCGAACCTGGGTTTTTGCATAGTGGAATCTTCCCAATATATTAGATCCACCTGAAGTGAATAAGCCGAACACACGCCGTCTTTATGTAATAGCATGATGGTTAGTATTTTGTGTCGTGCACGACAGAAATCGAAGCATGGTTCTCTATAGGACTTTACTTACTATAGCAAGCAAGTTAAAAACAAAGTTTGTGGGTTTTTTTTGCACTTTGTTTGCCAATAAACCTCCGAACGTTCTCGGTAGGTGGTCTACAACCGATCAAGTGCAATTTAAGAGAAATTCGTATCATCAAAAAAATCTCCTCCTGTCACTTTAAGCCCCACAGAGTACTGTGTAAAATTAATATTGGTCAACCAAAATGGATCGCGTTTTCGCTCATAACATCAATACAAAACCAAACATCATTAGTCCCTACGATTTCCGGGTGCATGAGAACAATTCTTCAACACCACAACTTTTACCACCGGTAAATCTGGTGTTTTGGGGACGAGGCTAATAGCGATCGGGCCATGGCCCTTTACGGTTTAAACTTAATTCATGGAAATTCAGTACAATGGATAAACTCTTAATAGCTTCGAATAATAAAATATATTTGTCGTTATCTATTAATCAATACTGATTACTAAATTAAATTAACCTTCTACTTTTTTCCTTCTTCAAGGTGGAAAGGTGAAAACGTTGCGACAACAGAGGTTGCCAAAGTGTTGAACGAAATAGATGGAGTCTTGGAGGCCAGTGTGTACGGTGTTTGCCGTTGAAGGTAAATTAGTTCCATAGTTGTCGCGATCCCGTGCTTTATTTTTTATGGTTAATCTTTTTTATTTATGCTGAATTTGGTAAATCTCTTTTAAAATATTCTACACGTGTGAAGAAATATTGTAGCAAGCATTCTTTGAAGTAACTTTCCACTAGTCATGCTCATAAAGTTGCTCAATAAGATATCTAAGACTAAGGAATTTATAAAATAAGTTTTGCAAAGCGCTGTGATATCACCAGTGTAAGAGTAATTTAAAAGTGCCTTAATTTCGATTTTGATCAATCTCGGGTTCGTTGCTCAACATACCAAATTTCCCCAAACGATCGGCTTGACATCGAAAATCACCTCAAATGATTCTATTAGAATCAATCATCATTCATCAAAGAATAAATTTATCGAAAACAACCTCCGATGTATATATCAACCGCTAAGGGTAATCTCCAATAAAAAAACATAGGAGATGTTCAGTGGCTATATTAGAGACAGTCTCCAAAGGATCCATCAAAGACAATTTCCTCCAGTGGATCTTTCAGAGGCACTCTTCAAAACACTTCAAAAATAAAAATAAAATAAAAATATGTATCAAAATCAGCCATCCAAAATAAACAACTTAAAAAAAAAACAAATGGAACTGATTGGTGGGAGTCGTGTCCTAATGATTTATCAATTAGAAACAATTTCCAAAAGATCCATCGGAAATATAAGTGGTAGCGGATACGAAAAAAGCCTTCCACATAGTACGGACGTACTTCATGTTTTGGAATCCCGGTAGTATTTCAGTACACTATGTGTCTCGATTTTACCATGTCCAAGAGAAATGCCCGGATTAAAATATAGTAGCCCAAATACACCATTCTTTAATGAAACTCTCAGAGAGAAAGGTCTCGATGGAAGCTAAAACGAATCCATCTAGTTATGAGACGGTTTTGACATCAAACATGTCACCGTTATGATTGACAATGTTAACTGATAATATATTTCACTCATTTTTTTCTTAGGAAACTATGGCAAAGCTGGAATGGCGGCTCTTATTCTTCACCCAGACGCAAAATTCGATCCAGTAGCTGTAATTTAAACACTTGACCTCGATAACCTTACCCATGACGCATGCCCACGATTCATCATGTTCCACAGTCTTTAGAGCACACGCCACATTTAAACCGAAGACACCCAACTTGTGCAAGACGGATTCGGATCCAGAAATGTCAAAGATACCGCTTTTCTTTTTTACAAATCTGCAGCAAGACAATATATTCCTGTAGATAACGGTTACATATACGAACAATCACAAATGGTGTCGTGCGAGTGTAACTTGATGTTGTCAGCAAGGACAGCACCCATAAAGACAGTATCCCGATTGAAAGAACTGCGTAAAACACGTGGTTTGCGTGCCTTCAGTGTGTTGGCACACCAAAGATAGCTTTTGTATTTCATCGTATTTTTTACAAGACTGTTATGAATGGGTTTCAAAATAATGTGTGTGATTGGTGCATTTTTTATACAGTATAACTCAGGATAAAACTTAGGGGTTCATAATAGCCAATTTGTTTTTCAAGATTGGGTTATCTCCGTCGAGTCTGATCATGCAGAACTGGAAGTTTCAACCTCAGATTCTTCACTGCAAGGGTCGATCTAATTGCAGGGGCTTTTTAAAGGGTGTCTTAATCTCACTCTTCTGACAGTCGTAAACGAAGACCAGGATCAGTCAGGAATCCTCCATCACGTACAGCTGAAGACTTTACAAGGTAGCATTTTGTAACATGGTAGCTTTGTGAGATATTTGGCTGGTATTCTGAAAGGAAGTCTAACTTTAATCTTGGTTAAGTCCACATGAGTGGGACGTTATATATTTCTTCAAAAATACTGTGAAAGTTAAATGGTAACGGGTGGAGAAAATCCTCATATGGACGAACGGCCATTCATGAGGAATTTCATCACCCATTACGGCTCATTTGTAGACTATGTTGGAAAAAACAATGTCCACTCATGTAGGACTCACCCTGGTTTAAACCCATGCCTAAAGTTATACCCCTTTCAGAAACCAGGCATGTGGTGTGCGAAAAGTGTATCACTTTATAACATGCTACTATCTGCACACACATTTCCCAACTGTTGTGCCTTTGAGGCTTTGTAGGCTTGGTAGAAGATTTTATAATTTTTACCATTTTAACTTCAGTGATTATGATCTTTCACAACACATCCTTTGGCATTTCTTGACATGTAAAACTTACCAACCATAAAGAATCTGGAGATAGATAGACACGGTAGTTTCTCTGGCCCATTCAGGTCATTGTTGGTAAGCCGAACGTTATACACACTACACCAAGGTAAAGAGGAATAGTATATATTTACAAGCCTATTATTACATGGCAATCCGTGGAAGAATTCTAGTTTTGTCACCGGAGTATAAGATAAGGAAATGATGGTTCTTAATTGAAAGAACATCTAGCAAATGTTTCACGATTGATAAGTGGTATTAATTATGTATTTTGCCTCTTTTACTTCTCCCAAACGTAGGTTTGACAATCCTTCAAAGCAGATCGTGTATGATTAGCCACAACAATGTTATTGCTTAAACTTCTTTCAAACTTTCATCATTCAAAAGTCTTAAAAGATTGCTATTAAAGGAAATATTAAAACATATGAACCCGTTAACCTTTCCTATTAAGTCCGAATCGCTGTCCCATACATTATAGAGTCGGTTTGTGGTGTATTTAACTGTTTGATAGCGATGAATTTTGTATTGTCCATTGTAGATCTAATATTAACCGGCTGTTTGATGAAAAATTGATAAATATATATTAGCCAAAAATATATAACCTGATGGTACCTCTATATATTAATAATTTGTTGATACAGTGTATTGTACATATAATATCTATTTTCATGATGTCTGATAAGATGTTTGGATGTAGAATTAGTAATTCTCGGAAACCGAGGAATCAAAAATAATAGACTCACTTCATGTTCTTTTTGTATCGCTTCTAGTCGTTCAGTTTGAATTAAAACGTAAATTGGGCGCAAAATATGGAATTAGCTAAATTATAGACCAGTAAACAACAACCAACGATTTGATTTTAGACTGGTTTTAAAGGATGCTAGTCCCCAATTTCTCTTTTCTTGCCTTCAAACATACAGTTTACCCGAGGAACGATACAAATGAAGCATGTAATCCAAGTGAAGCGGGTTTCATAGCATGTAGGAAGGACCTGTCCTTATTTTTGGAATATCATATTGTAGTCTTTTAAGCTCCGAACATCCAACCGGAAAACTTAAATATATAATGGTGTTACCAAGAAGAGTCGAAATCCCTCCAAAATCTTGCATTTACCTAGTGTTGTTGAAAGATTTTTTTATCATTGTAGCATTCAAACCGCTCGTATTATAACCTTGTCTAAATAATGTCCTCAAAGGCTGTCATATATGACCTCCATCTCTTCACCAATGAATTCCAACATAGCTTTAAAATGTGTTTCTTCTTGCATACAAAGATATCCGCCTTCACGATAATGTTTGTGTTGTTCCGAGGAAAGTGGAGTTGTGTTATACTTGTATACATCTATATAGAGGTGAGAATGTATGGACACAAATATCAAAATTTCCTGTATCTTTTTGTTCAATCCTCTTATAAATTCAAAGTCGGTTCTTGAAATCAAATTCATGCTTGGCAACGTTGACACAAGAAATAAATTTGTGGGCTTTGATTACTATGTCTGTAGGAATGTAACAAAGCAGCTTTGGGACTTGGCTGATATTTCCATACTTCCAATAGCCACTCTCACATCATGTAATCTGCGAAATCTCGAAAAGAAACGGACATCTCCTAAAAAAGTCAAAAGCTGAATGCGGTGTTTGCGGTATCCCATGTATATCCCAATGTGTAAAGAAAATGAGTGTGTCCTTTCTGCAAGCAAGAAATATCCTGTCCTTACGCACGAGGAGGGAATTCATGTGCACCGCATAATGGTTCTAGCGTCATGTTTTAAAGACGCTTAAATTATTTGTTGGGCGCAATATTTTTTAATGCCCTAAATATCAGTTGCGCAATAATTTGGTGGGAAAAACATGTCGGCCAATGGCGTGCCTGCTAATTACAGAAATTTACTTTTGGAGGCGATCTTCAAAATTGGTTTTTGTCCCTTCAAGTGGCCTGTTTTCAACACACCGTTAGGAATTCCTCCGTAAATTAAGAAAACAGATTATCCGTAAAGTTACGGAAAAAACCTGTTGCAGGAAAAAAAATAAAAATAAAAAACAAAAAACATAAAACTGTTAATTTACAGAAGTATTTCAAAATTTCCGGCAGCAAAATTTCCGTACTTTTTTTCTTCGGATAATTTTAAATTACGGAAAATTTGTTAAAATACACAGTTTTTCCACCGTCTAGCCAGAGGCCAAGCGAAAAGATGCTGGGATAAGGACCAAGGTGGGCGCCCCCCTGGGAGTACATAATCTTCTGAAGAATTTTCCCCCAAAATTATGAAATCAGTTCTACGTGTGTTCTCACTTCTAGTAGTGCACATTCTCGAGAAAATGCATTAAATGTCATCCTCAATTAATGCCCTGAATATCAGTGACTACGGGATGTCCACCATGATTCATTGACTCCAGCAAATAAATGGGGCTATTGATACGAAAATCCGCTCGTTATGTAGAACCAACACTTCCACATATTCCTTTTTCATCTGGAACTGCCAGGCCCTTGTTATTATTCATGCAACTGAAAGGATTGCAGGTGTTTTACCATCACCCCGATTTAGATTAATCTAGTTTGTCATGACGTGAACACAAATTACCGGTCCTCTTTCCTCCATAAAGAAAGTTAAGTTCTACCGGTGTGTTCATTTTTTTACCCTATATTTCATCCTTTATTCGAAGGGAAACGCAGGTGAACAAATCCTCATAGAAAAAAATTGTTTGGCAAACTGTGACCTAACATCTTTGGTGCAAAACCAAAACCCGTAACTTGCCACATAACCCCATTTCTATTTAATTTTTATTGCTTTCATAGCAGAAGTCGAAAAACCATTCACCTATATGAAAATGCAGGTGAACCGGTGCCGCACAAACTTTTAATTGAATAAAAAGAGGGCCATATTATTATGATTAAGTTATGGGTGGTGGTTCTGCAACCAAGATGTTAGGTCAGGCTTCCCAATCAAACTTCTTTCATATTTTGCTCGCTTCGTTTTCTTTTTGAATAAAGGATGAAAATACGATCAAAGTTAGTAAAGAATATGGTCAGATTTTTGTCAAGCTCAGTTTTGACTACATTCATAAATGATGTACATACATCACCCGATCCGAAAAAATACTACAATTTGATGTAAAATTACATAGAGGCATTTTAATTTTTGGCTTTTTGACCTCCGAAGCAAAACGGGCGATTTTTTCATTATCAAAAGCGCCCAATTTGGCTCTCCTCGTGACGTCAAAGTGATGACCAAAACATCGGTTGACTCGAATTTTTTTTTTGGCGGACCCTGTATAATTGATGGATTAATGACAGTAAAACGAAAATTAGAAAAAAAAGCAGAATGACAATATTTTGTTTCATTTCGTTTGTGCTTCTTATTATTGAAGTGGCCACACTGCGTTATGATGGTCACCAACGACGTAAATTATTGATGGTCCACTTTGAGACTCACCATTTGCCGGCGAATGTGGATTGTCGGAATCGTTTTCTAGTCAGCTATTGGGCGGGAAATAAAAGGGCCAATACTCAACAAATGGACACTTTTCAACTTATTTTGATTTATATGTAATCACGTTACTTACGCTTTCCATCCATACCAAATTTTCCAATATTCAGATCATGAATAATTTCCTTTAAACTCCCAGCAAAGTTGAGTTTATTTCCCTTCGTGAATAGGCTGTAGCTCAATCTAACCGTGCGGTGAAAACAAGTCAAAACCTTTAACTTCATGACATAACATTTGGTTTTGCAGTCCCAGAGAAATCTGAGTCCAGTTGCCATTCACCTAATTCATAACGGGCCGGATTTAATATCAATAGCTCTATTATTTGCTGGAGTCATGTAACGTTTGTGTACGATCGCTTTGGTCCTGATATTCACGGGCAAAAAGTAGATGACATTTATTCATTTTCACGAAAATGTGCTCATACTAGAAGTGAGAACAGCGTATATCGATTTTGAGATGTTAAACATTTTATTTAGCAAAATTATGTACTGGTTAGGGGTGCTCACCTATGTAAACGCTATGAGATCTCGCCCGCTAGCCTAATACCCTAAAAGTTGGAAATTATGCTGCCAGAACTTTCCGTACAGTTAGGGAAAATTTTCTAACAGTGTTGTTAAGGGTAGATTTCACGTCAATACCAGAGCAAGAAATTTGAATGACTTTTGTATGCATGGTAAACTGTAAGATTTGTAATATAATAATAGCACAAGGGCCAATCCTTCGTGCTTTTATGTTTTTGTACAATATTTGTTTATACTATTTAAGGAAATTAGTTTGTGTGTACACTATTTTCGGACCAAGTGCATAGCTTTTAAGTGCATGTATGTAAATATCATTTGTACTTATTTTTACTATTTTATATAACAAATGAGAAAGACAAAAGTATACAATGCTCATAATTTATGTGATTTTATAGATGTCTATAGCAACACCATTATGTTGATTTCCTACAATAACAAAGGGTTTCACGTTGTGTATATTTGCCTATAAGTTTTTCCACAAGAAGGTGATCTCACAAAATAAACACTATTTGCATTTCAAATATCAAGTTCCCGTTCATTAGTGTCTTGTTTTTATTTGATTTATTCGGACAATGTCATGGTTAGCACAAATAGGTCTTTACAGGAAGCTTATTTCCAGTGAGGTCCATTCACCGGGAAGGAATTGGGACAGCGAGGGATAATCAACTTACTCTTTCTTCGAAATTAACTGCGAGAGGCAGGTGCAGATATGACTCTCTGTACACGGTACCGGTAGTTTAATGTCCCCTCCGAAGGACGGGGTATTATGATTCAGTTGCCCAACTCCAACTGGACCATCTCTCTCTCTCTCCCATCTCTCTCTGTCAGAGGGTACTGGGGTGCTGCTGTGGCCTTTATAAAAGCTCGCCATTCAGTTCTGTTTTATGCCAGTCGTGTTATCTTCTATCATTCTATCATACTTCTAATATCATGTGATACTTTTAATATCATTAGTCCATGATGTTATAGGACGTTCTCTACCACGTCTACCTTTTACTGTACCTTGCAAAATAAACTTCTCTACACTCCTATCATCAGTTCGGGCCGACTGCCGGATCCGGCAATGTTGCCGCAGCCGGCAGTATATTGCCAGTTCAGGCAACATAAAAACAAGCATCCCTGCAGAATTCGGAAACCTTAAACGATTCTATTGGATTGGGGCTTTATATTTTTTAGGGGGAAGTCCATATTTTACCCATGACAATGTATGTTATGTCGCCAAATTTTCACCCAGGACCAAAAATTTTCACCTTGGGGTTGTGTTAAAATTGGAAAATTCAAATTTGTCACTTTTTTACTTTTTATTGAAATTTTAGGTTAAAATCGTTTTTATATCACAAATTTTTTTTTTATTCGTAGTTAAACATTATTTGACGAAATACTTTGTTTACAATCACTTTCTATATCTAAAAATCCCATTATTAAATTAACTTACCAACTTTAAATTTACCCCGCTTGCAATGCATTGTGGGAAACAACACTGCCGGTTCCGGCAACACATTGCCGGCTACGGCAACATTGCCGTATCCGGCAGTCGGTCCGAACTGATCATCTTACAAGTATTATTACTTATCAAGTATTGTAACTTTCTACTGGCAATGCTCCTTATCAATGTACGCTCGGATCCATTTTTTCCCAAATCCAGTTGTTGCTTCTCTTATCCCTGCACAATACTCTTAGAAGCCGCCTGTAGCACCACATCTCAGAGGCTTCGACTTGCTTTCATTTTTTTACCCATGACGCACTCTCATATGTGACCATGGACAAAGCAGTTGCTTTAAGAAAGCGTACCTTGAAATCCATGGACAGCCCTTTGCTCTTTGAAATATTTGACATATTCTGTAATGTCTTCGGGGCTATTGCTAGTCTACGTTCGTGATTTCTTTTGAACGCACACTCTAGATATTGATAAGTGACCCAAGGTATTTAAACTGCATCATCCTAGTCATCCAGTAAGAAATTGGCACCAGTGGCATTTGTTCTTGGTGTTCAGTAGAAGACCTTTCTTCTGGACCATTCTTTGGTCACGTTTGTGACCTAAAAACGGTAAATTTTGATTTTCAACGCAATGCTGTTTTGCCAATATAACCAATCTGTTATTACTGTTGGTATAGTGTGTAATATTTAGTCCAAACCTAACCAAAAATAATGTTTCCACTTTCGCCAGATTGGTTATTTTGTCATGAGGGACAAATAAACCTCGGTCACGTTTGTGACCTCAGACAAAAAGGGATTTTTAGAATTTAAACTTCAACTGTAAAATTCTGTGATTATTTAAGTACTCACATTCTTATACTTGGTACTTTGTCATTACAACAATGTTGGTAATTAAAAGTAACAAGCAAACTTTACTTGGTAATTAACAAATTTATATCACTAAGTACGGTCACGTGTGTGACATTGGTGGTTACGTGTGTGACATCTCCATTGACTTATAACACAAAATTGGTGACCATTGTTAATGTGCACCAAAAACAATCTTGTGTATTTCTATATTCTCAAATATTTCAAACACGTTCATTACCATGTCATCAGTAATAACTTGCAAAGAGTAATTCTACTCCTAGTATGCAGATTTCCTGTGGTGAAATAGTGCAAGTCTGCTAAATTTGGCAACTTCACCCCAAACTTTCAAGAGACACATGGAAATCAAGTTTAAGCCAGTTTTTTATTAAAATTAATTGTTGTTTTCTTGTTCAAACTGACCATATTCATATTTTAACCTATAATAAAAGTTAACTCTGCTATTTTCTTCAATATGACCAGAAATTTATGTCCTTCAAATACTAAAATGGTGAGTGCCGGTCACGTGTGTGACAGTAATTAGCACATCAATAACTTCTGAAAGACGAAAGAGCTAAACCATTTAATCTGTATTACGGAAGGTACATAAAACTGGCTTTTGACATGAAATATGAACATTACTGAGACAGTGGTTTTCTAGTAAAACAAACTTCTTTGTCTTTTTGGTCACGTGTGTGACATACCAAAGTCAATTAAAATTCTTTGTTAATTACTTGTCTATTTCCTATAAACTTGTATTTTTTTCAACATAATTTTGAAAATTGAAGTCCATGTGATACTTTAGGCAGTATTTCCAAAAAAAATTAATAGCTCTTCAATATAAAACTAAAGAAGCAAAATGGTGTAATAATCTCACTTTCTTATCACAAATATTAAACACGTTCATTTATGCAAATGAGTGTGTTTGAGTTTAACATAATTGTTTAAAAATATCATGCAGGAAACTTGGAAGGATGGTTAACGCGATAATGTAAAGAAATTTGCAATACCATTAACTTCTTTTTTTATCAAAAAGGTTTACTTTTTGGAAGAATGGCCCTTCTCAGGTTTTTTAGTTGTTAACTTTAACTCCACCCAATTCAACACCTTCCAGCATAATATCTTTAGAACACGCAATGAAGAAGCTCGGTGACAATAAGGATCCTTGCCGTAATCCTCTCCCTATGCCGAACTGTCACCACTTGATGTTTATGCAGTTAAATGCAGAGTGCTGATCTTCTACCGTCTGCAGGCAAGTCGTTTCTGTTCCAGTCAAAAGCACTGGGTAGTCTATGAATCACATGTGTCAGATGAGTCCCAGTCTGTGTAGCTTTGCATTAATCCTTAGTTCCTCTCCTCTCAGGCTACCTGATGGGGATCTCCTAGTCTAGCTTGGACTTCTGTCCAAATCGTTTATGCTACTCCGGATCGCACTTGATAAGAATTTTTTTGTTTTGATAAACCTAGTCATCGGTAAACAACGGTTTATCAGTCGTAAACACTAAAAGTTGTTTTTCAAAATCGATTGTGTTTTTTTGGTGTGGATAACCAAGTTTATAAAAAAAAAATTTTAATATCCAGAGAAAAACAGTGGATTTATTACGATAACATAGCTTTCCCGTATAAACTGAGTTTTATTACTCCGGTTTTCCGAATTATGTTCATTATACTATACATAACACACCCTCGCGTTGGCTGGGTTCCTGATTCTGATTATATGTGACATTTCTCTGGATTCAATGGCAGTTTTAAAATATCACCAATGCTGAAATAAAAATTCAGAAAGCTAATGAAGTTCACTTTTAAACAACAATGTAAATACTATAAACTGTGACCAGGATTTGTGTATGTTATTAATTTAAGTGAAAAAAAAGTTATATAAAATAAGTTTCAAATGTCATATAATTCGAATGTATCATGTGCTTTTTACTCATTGTAAAAGTGGACTATTTTAACATGTATTTGACTAAGTGTTTTTACTTAAGAGGTGCGCACATTTAGACTGTATACCTTTTATACCAACAAAGATACACACACCTCTATATTGGTACCGTGATGAGTATATGTGTATCTGTTGATGTTTTTTCTAAGCATTAGCAGGATATTTTTACAATTGGTTTTTAACTCGCCTAACATCCTATGGTCTTGCGGTCATTGGATATGCAAGTTTAATATTTGCAGATTGTATGATAAATGTTGTACAATAAATTTTTACATACTAACCCGTGGGTTTCATCGTGTTATTTATTATCTTTATTCTTACTGAAGCTGAACATGCGAATCAAGAATTAATGATATTTAATTTGACGATTGATTTTACTTCAAAGGACATTTTAGTAAGGTTTTTAGCCCACATGTCCCCTCTGAAAATGTCGTCAATTTCCACAGAGGGGGGGGGGTAAAGTTTTCTACAAGGGGGTAAATTTTAAATCATGGTCCAAATAACGTTTAGTATAGCTCAACTTGTTTCGTGTGGTAACAGGAGAGTAAAACACTCTATGTGACCGTCTGTAACTTCATCGTTATGGAGATCTACAGCACAATAAGCTAAAGGTCAAATGTTATTTAGCAACTTGCGAGGAGGCCTTATACTGGTTTGATTGAGTTTTAAAAGTATCTTTAAAATGATAAATTTACATGAACTAAATTATGTAGGGTAATACTTTTATGACATCTGGAATTTTGTCCACCATTTAAGTGTGTGGGGAAGTTTCCCCTCCCCTTTAACCACGAGAAAATGCCAAGAGGGCAATATAACCAACCTACTTTCAATCCATGTAATTTTAATAAATTTTTACAAGATACCTTTTAACTCATCGAAACAGAGGCCCGAGTATTGATCCCCCATAAGACCCTGTGGGCCTCAAAACTATTTCGCCCTTAATTATATCCCCAATGTCAAACAATTCACATTACATGCATTTTACGTTAGCATAAAGAATTTGAGGCCATTTTGAGAGAAATCTGTGCATTATAATTTGTTACCCCAGGGTGACCTTAAATCCTTTTAAGGCTTGCCTACTGTGTTAAAAGTAATTGCTCTAGATATAGCAACTTATATTTATTTTTTTAATTCTTATAACCATATGAACATGTCAATACGCCTTTTAATCCCGTTTGAAACGTTTACAAATTTGACCCTGTTAATTTACCCCATATCATATTTCAAAATGTTCAAGGATGCAAAAGTTGCATCATCAAGATTTGGAACCAGTAGGTCAATGTTGCCTTAGTAAAAACCATCAAAACATTTCGTACAGACTCTTTTGCAAGGTTAGAGGCAGAGCATCATTTCTCAGTAGATTTGTCTTCTCTGAAGGTTAATGAACAAATTTAGCGGGGGTGCCCCTCATGAAGGTGTGGGCGGAATCCAGGAGGGGGGGGGGGAATTCATAATACAGCTTACAACTTATACTTACAACTTATGGTTATGGAGATATAACACAAAAATGTCAAAGGTCATCACGGAAGGTTAAATCTTAAATATTGCTCCGATTTCTTCAAAAATGGGCTCAAATTGTTCATCTTTCCTCAGAGACTGCAACAAAATCATTTTGCACCGTCTGACATATTTTTAAAATTCGGAGATCAATAGAGGTCAATGGGGTGGACCTTGTTTGTCATTTATCTCGATAAACAAATACAAATGAGAGTGTCAACTACTTTTGTTGCAATCCCTGTGGAAAGGTTAACAATTTGAGACCATTTTTTAAAGAAATCGGTGGAATATTAAAGATTTAACCTTTGGTGATGACCTTTGACATTTGACGAATTTTGCCTTATACCTCGGTAACCATACCTTGTAGGTAGTACAAACTATACCTTTTTAATCCTTGTAACAAGAAGAACACTTTGGTTACCTTTTTGAAGCAATCCAATCATTTTTCATTTTTGAACCCTGTATTATGAATTTTTCCCCTCCTGGATTTCGCCCACACTTTCTCGAGGGGCACCCCCGCTAAATTTATTCATTAATCTTCATAGAAGACAAATCCACTGAGAAATGATGCTCTGCTCTCCACGGTCACGGAATTGCCCCAAATGACCCAACTATTAAAGATATTAAACTTGCATCAAAGACGACAGTCAAATCGGAATTGTTTATTTCAAGAATGCTTGATTGAACTAAAATATCAGCAGATTGATATTTTAGATATCAATGTTCAAATCTCAGTTTTCGGCGGTGGGCGGGACGCAGGAAAGACCTTGTGAATTTCACAATGTGAAAACATACAATATGCAATGTATTACCTGGTTTCAAAACCTCCTACATGTAAATAATGCTCCAAAATCCAAACGCCCAATATCTGACGAGTTCATTCAGTATTAGTTCAGAGAAGATTTAGATTTCGGAGCCCCAATGTACACCAAAGGCCTTTCCCCTCTCAGCCACTAATTTAAATGGGAAATAACACGCTAATTTTTAGCTCACATATGTAACATAGCAAAATATACCAAAATAGTGTCATTCTGAGGTACACTGAAGGTTTCAATTGATTGTACGTGGACAATTTGATTATAAGTGTATAGCATCCCAGATAGCAAGACTACATTGGGCCAATGTCGGCAAACATCGGATCGGTCGCGGTCGGCAAGCCACCGTCGGACAAACGTTGGTGTGACATTGAATTTACATGAAAACTTTGTTGGCAATACAACGCTGGCCCAACCTTGGCCCAACAGTGTGAATATGTGGGCGTGGTCTTGGGACATCTCATCTATTCCTATGAAATTATTGATTATTAATCATTTTATTCTTCTACTGAGCTGCTCTATGCAAGTTTTCTTAATTAATGGACGCAATTGATTCTATTTAACACAGAACATGATTGCTTATGGCTTCAAACAGTGGCGGATTTAAGAGTCAGCAGTGTCAGCAGCTGCTGACAGGGCCCCCTAAAATATTGCTCTCAGGGCCCCTCAGACACCCCCTAATCGCACTAAAGCGGGACATCAAGTTGCGTTGCTTCGCGACACCTTAAGCTGCTGACAGGGCCCTTTTCCTTAAATCCGCCACTGGCTTCAAAAGCGTAATAATGAGAGAGTATTTCATATTTTACTTGATAATACCACAGAATACACATTTTGTTTTCCAGCTAACACCTTTTCACATTATAAATCAACCTTGAGGTTGATAAGACAAAATGTCTCCCTTCATTCCAGCTAACACCTTTTTACATTATAAATCAACCTTGAGGTTGATAAGACAAAATGTCTCCCTTCATTATTCCAAAATAGGGATGAAATGTCATGACCACTCCCTCCCTACAAAAATAATGATACAAATAAGAATTAACTGTCAGTATTATATAAAGTATACAGGTTGGCAAGAAATTAGTATCGTTGGCTCGACATCGGCCCGATATTGGCCCAATGGCATTTTTTCTCATTGGCTCGACCTTGCCAGGTCCTATGTTGGCCCAATGACAATGTTGGTCCAACGTTGGGCCATTGGACAAAACAATGTCGGGCCAATGTCGTTTGCCAACACTGGGCCAATGCTGATACTGTCATTGGACCGACATTGGCCCAACATTGTATTGTTATCTGGGATGTGGCATTGAGGGACATGAATAGCCCTACTCGAGCATTACATGCTGAATAGCATTTCGTCTCACATTTAGTCGCGCGTTTTAAAACTCAGAATACGGTGTCATTTTGTGAGACACACTATACAATCCACTAAAATTCTAACATTTCATCGCACACCTGCTTCATTTGTTGGCAACACTGCCGCTCCCATCGACCTAGCGAGAATGAGTGAAACAAAGCTTAGCGTGATGGTCCCCTTTAAAGGTGCGTGTTCCGATCGTCTTTGGGACCCCCTGATTTACCCGGAAGTAGTATCGATTTTGATATCAGATAAAAGGTCATATTTTTCTCATTGTCGTCCTGAAATTTGAGCCCTCAAATCCATTTCATTCCCAAGATATAAACAAAAAACCGACGTTTTAGTGGTTAACCATCAACATTAGCACAGTATTGAATAGGGCTTTGCAACCTGCATTATTGCGCCTACCATCAAAACCGCAAGTTTGTTTCCCACGGTACTTGATAGGGTGTATGTGCAAGTGCCAGGCTCTCATATCAACTAGAGAACACAATACACATAAATCGGAACAAGAACCTTTAAGAGGTACATTTTGAGTAATCTTAAGAGTATAAATATCTGGTTAAAGTTTTCAGGATACGAATAATTGTTTTGATCTATATTTTAAATAAATGTTATTGACACCAAAATATTTGTATTGTAATACTAATTTTTTTATCCGTTTATTTAGAAACTTTAAGACAATCAAGTAGAGACTATTCTTTGGATAAATATTGTTACATTAACGTGGTATAATTTATACTACATTGTACATGGTTAGCATTTTTATGACTATTTTGAAAGTAATCGTAGTCCAGCAGGTATCATAATCCGGGCTCCATAGACGACAACGGAATAAAGCGTGAAACTAATGTTGCGTGAAGAGTCAACTAAATCGATTGCCCACCATTGTTCCCAGGCTGTGAGCCCGGAGGACTATATCTCCTGCCACACCTGATTTTGATAAACTATTTCGTAGTCGTTTTTTGTTTTGTTTTGTTTGCTTTGTTTTTTGTTTGTAATCATCCATTAGGGGCGTGGTAACCCCCCCCCCCCCCGGTCGGACGAGGGTTAATGAACTCACCTATTGTGTATCAATTTGGTTCATTTCACAACACACTAAAAATTAATCATAACATTGTATTTTGTCAAAGCAAATGCAATATACTTTATCAAGTCAAAAGAGGGCTCACTTCGGTGATCACTCAGTTTTGTAATCGCTATCACCCGAGTGAAAAAAAAAATATTTGGCAGTAAATCCATGAGATGAGTGTTTGTGGACGATCGTCTGAAAGTACGCCATCTCTTGATTGAGCTAAATGGGCGATTGGGGTGATTACACGGACCCAACCCGGTGTAGAAGTAACCATTGTCCGGCGTACTCATAGCCCGGGAACAATGGTGAACAATAGGGCAATCGATTCAGTTGACTCTTTACGCAACATTAGTTTCACGCTTTATTCCGTTATCGTCTATGGAGCCCCGGACTATGGCTCCTACCGGACTATATCTGCTTTCACACCGGGACCTAATACAAATAACGACTACGAACTAGTATAGTATCTTGATTGTGTTGGTTATTGTTATGTATTTTAAAGAATATTAATCTAAAATTATAGATGTTTTAGAAATTTCGATAATAGTGATAGTGCAGTGGCAAAAACCAAAACTGCCGGTGTGAAAGTAGTCATACATAGTCCGGCAGGTATCATAGTCCGGGCTCCATAGACGACAACGGAATAAAGCGTGAAACTAATGTTGCGTTAAGAGTCAACTGAATCGATTGCCCTATTGTTCACCATTGTTCCCGGACTGTGAGCCCGGAGGACTATATCTCCTGCCACACTGGCCCATGTACACTCCCAAAAGAAAACATTTTAAGTGTGAACAATATTATCTGGTTTATACCAGACATTGTTTGCTTGTCTTACCGCAGGAAAATATTCCCGAGTCAACACAAACGATTGCTTTCACTTGCCACCTTAAAAATAAATATTAAAAAAATACATATTGGAGCGATGATGAATTCATAAACCGGCCGGAACAGACAAGCAACCGGTGATCGGGTTATGAAGCCATTCCTTATCAATCCTATACTCGATTCGCGTTGATACGTTCGTCCTCCTGGAGTTTTGTACCTATTCCAATAAGTCGGAGAGGGGCTCTACCGGAAAAATGAAAAAAAATCAAATGCACGTGCCACACCGGATTATCTTGGAGGACACTCCGGTCATTTAACTCACTCACCTGCCACTAAATACAATTTCATTCATGTATAGAAACGCACTATAGTGTATTTCAGGCCTTAACATTGCTCACAATAACATGATTAACAGAAGTCCCTGCGCCTCATTGAATTTTTCCCCTCCGTAAGAATGGTACGGGGTCACATATCAGATGAATCGAGTATAGTATCAATCAATATGAAGTGGATACAACTACACACACTGGCCAAAAAGTATTTGCAACTACAGAAAAAAAAATATATTCAAAATTGGTTTAAAATAGTACCAAGAGTTCTTGACTACACATTACGTAATTATTGCCAAAGTTATGATTTTCAAACAGATGTTTCCCGGATCAAATAGTGAGAAAAACATTTGATTTGATTGCCATGTTCCCCTAATATGGCGGGTTAAAAGAGCTGGCTAATGATAACTTGCCAATAGTACTCCAGAAGGACTACAGGCACAGGAACGATAACAATGGCTGCAAAATAGTCCCTAAATGAATTGTACGGATTTGTCAGGGTCTACTCTAAATTTTTAGGGTGATAATCGGATTTAACGCTATATAGACCGGAAATGAGATAACGTCAATAGAAGATGGGAGCACGTCCATGGCTCATGAATTTTCAATGGCAAGCAAGAGGTCACGTGAAAACTTGAAAATATCTTTTTAATCGGACCGTTGACATTATGCTGGTTTGTCACGCAAAGTGAGCGAGTAATTAGACATGATTTACGTAAACAACGAATTTTTCGAAGACCACTGTCTTCCATTAACTTTGTCTTATTTCCAGTCCATATAACCACTCCGGTTTTCATCCATACATCTATCATCTGTGTCTTCTCTTGGTCTGGTGCCCAATCACAGAACCCGGATGTATCGTCCACACAATGTTTTTTGATGGTTTCTATCTCTTAAAGACGTACTGATTCAGGATCTGCATGATGCCATTGCAGCACCCATGAACATTTTGAAATATCCAAGATGGTCGCCAAAATGGCCACCACGACACATAGAAGGCTATATATCTCAGCTCCCTGGGCTAATATAAAGCTGGTCTTGGTGGCTTTGGCTAGGTTTTAGGGGTCAAGGAAGTGTTTTCTGTCATTATCTACATCTCAAATCCTTCTTTACATTGAAATCCAAGATGGCCGCCAACTTGGCCGACAATGCCCACTACAACATAGAGATAGTTATATCTCAGCTTCTGTAGCATTTATGATACTAGTTTTTGTGGTTTTGAGTAGGTTTTGAGGGGCAAAGAAACTCTTTGACATTAAACCCTTTTGTTTATATGGAAATTTAAAAATCTAATGATGCCTTCCAAAATCATACTTACAAATGTGCGTGCTTGACATTCTATGTGAATGCTTCTGTAGTTGGTGGTAAAATCCTTTGGCTTTGATATCCTTTTGCCACTTTTGCCAACCACGTATCATATCGAACTTCACATGTGCTGCAACACATACAGTAGCTTCTGTGCCAATCTTATCAAGTTTAAATCTTTCAAAAGCACTTTCGCTACTGCTTTTCCAATCCCCCACATGTGAGCTATGGTTTCGCAACCAGACAAAGCAAGAGCTGCGAGCATTTGTGACACTATCTCTACATGCTAATTGGCAGTTGCTCCAATGACTATCATGGTATGCTGTGAGCTGGTACCCTCCATCAAGAGATGACAAGTGAGCTTACTGAGAATGTAGAAGTGTAATTTAGCAAGATGAAAACATCGGTGTCATCGTATTTCTTTGATGCAACTGATCCCCTGATGTGCAACAGCTACGACTTGTTGGGGCATGATAATATCAAAGACCAAATTAAAGGGACTGCACAGGACTTCGTCAATGATTCCCTGAAATACAAAATACGCAAATTGAGTCAAGCAGGCGTGTATCTTTTATTCAACCGCTACTATGATCACAGCATCAACACCAACCAACACCAACAGACAACTTGTGCATCCTGGCAGGAGTTGTTCCGCCGGACATCCGTCGTGGTGTAGCAGGCATGCGGGAGCATGGCTGCCGGGAATCTGATGTGAAGCACCCAATGTCTGGACAGGGACCGGTTGCTAATTGCCTTAAATCCAGAGAGAGTTTCTTAAGCAAATCCAACCCCTTGAAACAGTCTCTAGGGAATTTCAGGGTGTCGCCTTGTGGAGAGAGAGAGGCTTGCTATCAACCAAGTGGTGTCTGTTGGTATTGAACCGGGTGAGCGTCTTTCGCCTGGGGCTGGATCCTCGTGGGCTGAGTGGCGGTGTCTCGGCAGGTTGGAAACCAGGGCCGGCCGATCTGGGGTTTCCTTGCGGAGGTGGGGCTGCCTGCAAATGGATCGGGACGCTACCTGTGGTTGCGGAGCTGCGCCACAGAACGGACCATCTCTTGGTCTGCCCAATGCTGGAGCAACAATGCACAGACAAGGACCTTGCAGAAGCAACCAGACATTGTACACACCTCTGGTTGGATCATATTTGAGAACCACTGTGTGTGGACATGATAAGAACGGACATGATAAGAAGCAACAGCATCAGGGATAGTGTGGTCGTGGTGGCTAGCAAGCAGGCATCACCAACTCAGGTCGGTTTTTTTCTGGATGCTATCCCGTAGCTCAAATGGGGGATTGGCAAAGCAAATGTAGTTAAAGTGCTTTTGAAAGGCTTTAAACTTGATAAGCTTGGCACTATCGTTGTCCAGATGGATGACGCCATTACAGAAGCTACTGCATTTGTTGCATCGTGCTATGGAAGCAAAGCCAAAGACACAATGTCCGATGTTTGATATGATACGTGATTGTCAAAAGGGGCAAAAAGGTCAAGTACCAACATTATCAGGGTAAAGGCCTTGCCACCAACTACAGAAGCATTCACAGAGAATGTCAAGCATGCCCATTTGCAATTATGTATTTGGAAGGCATCATTAAATGAAGACCCACCCCTCTTGGATCCATGCACCTTTGGATAGCTCAAAGACAAACCAAACAAGTCCCTTACACCCATGATAGTGCCAAGTGATGTTCTACCAGCACTTCCAGAAGTACATTCACTGTGGATGTACAGCTGATCCTCCGTGATTCGCACCAAAATGTAGAATGTTCTTCGGTCCAGCTGGCTTGCACTATTTTTGTGAGTGTAATAGGATAGGTAAATGTCCAAATATATGGATGAACTGATGGGTGACAATTGGTGTTCATCACTTAATATTGAGTACTCATCCATAGATTTTAAGACATTTTAAGTTGAGGTTTAGCATTATTCACTTATAAAGTAACTTACGTTGCCAAAAGTCACTTGAAACTCTGACCTCTCACACTATATTAACGGGCAAGGGTAAATCGTCTTCCTTGCTCCTTCACAGTGAGAACACAGCTTTTGAACATGTACACTTATTGGCAACTGTACAAGTCCTAACATGCCTAAGGACAAGTGCCTGTTCTTCATATTATATGTTATTCTAGTAGTATGATCAAGGTTATGTTGGATTTATATAGATATTTCAGTAACCGTTTTTTTTATCTATTTTATAAAGAAATAAAAAACGGAAGGGTTTATATGCGAGCTAATTATGAAGTAAATTATTCTTTGTCCCAATAACCTACTCAAAACCACAAAAACAAGTCTCATAGCTGCTCCAGAAGTGGAGATAACTTTTATGGCATTTTGGCAGCCATCTTGGATTTCAATGTAATCGAAGGATGACAGATGTTAGATAATGAGAGAAATTATTGGCCCTTAAATCCTAGCCAAAACCACCAAGATCGACCTTATAGTAGCACAGGGAGCTGAGATATGGCCTTCTATATGTCCTGGTGGCCATCTTTGCGGCCATCTTGGATATTTCAAAATGCTCAAGGGTGCTGCAGTGGCATCATGCAGATCTTGAATCAGTAGGTCTTGAAGAGATAGAAACCATCAAAAAACATTATGTGGACGATACTTCCAGGTCTAACCAGAAATCTGAGTTTGGGCACTATACTATCTTGGCTGGTTTTCGTTTCCCCTGCGCTTATGCTCTCCTCATGTTCTCCTCTTTCCTATAAGATGTTCTGACTCACACGCCTAGCGTTTTACTGCATCCAAATCTCAATTTTTCCCCTAAGTTAGTTGTATCATATATTATATATTTTTCATATAAAGACTATATTTCATATTATATGCTATATTATCTATAAAATTCACCATTATCTCTCAATGCCAGAGCTTCCATTACAATTTTATAATACAAATATTTTTACTATGCCAGTCTCTATCTAACGTGCAATTTGCAATTTTCTTTTGTAAAACTTGAAATGAAAATAAACTATGAAATTTATGAAACTAGCTACAAGGGGGTGATCTTAACACTCTATATAGAAGAATGCGCATTCGCTTCCTAGACATATAATAGAAACAGAAGACATTTTGTTTATTTTTTTTCAAACAGACGACTCACTTTGTAATTAAATTTGACATAGAAAACAAAGGATAGTTGATTGGAAAGCGTGCTCAAAATAAAGAACGTTTCAATGCCCACAGCGTACACATAAAATAATTTTCAAAAATTCATTCTTATAATTCTCAAAAACTGTAATAGTCAATATATCGAAATATATGTGACTTGTGGTCGATTCATCTGTTTGGAAGATTGTGACGTTATATACTGAGATCTGCGATTTTGTGACGAGTATCATAATGTGAAGCTTTGCTGTATCACGGTTTGGAATTCCTTTTCTTTTCGTCGCTGTTTCCAACTTTGAATTTGATTTGTTCCCTTTCCCTTAAATGTCCTGGTATTAGTAGGCCGCAATTCCACGAATTCATCATTCTATCAGAAAAGAAAACACATTTTAAAAAGTTATAACAAGCTGCTAGCAAACTGCATCAACAAAAATCATGAAATCAGCCTGCGTAGAGAATTGGAATATTATTTTGGAGTGCCTTGCGTTTCGATTCTTACGGGATCTTCATCATCTTCAAAATGGCCGCCAAAATTCCAGAAAATGGTATATTAAAGCTAGAAACAGCTATCTACGAGTTAATATGAAATCAATTTTGGGGTATTTCTGAATGCTGATTATTGGGTAATGCTATTCCAATAATTAGAATTTATAATAAGTACCCTAGAGGGCGCTTTTTCAAAATGGCTGCCAAAATTCCGTTTAATAGCCATTTTTGGGACCGTTATCAATTAATTATTATTGAATACGAGTATAAATCAAAGTGAAGATGTTTGAAGGTATTTGTTTACATTTTAAAGGATGCTGAACAAGATTATTTTGGTCCAACCTCTGGGAAATGTGGGAAACTCTCGCTAGAGGGTGCTTTTCAAAATGGCCGCCCAAATTCCAGAAAACGGTATATTTTAGCTAGAAACGGCTATCTGAGATTCAAATGAAATCAATTTTAGGGCATTTCTGAATACTCTCTATTATTTAATGTTATTTAAATAACTAGGATCAATGATAGGTACCTTTAAGGGTGCTTTTCAAAATGGCCGCCAAAATTCCAGAAAATGGCATATTAAAGCTAAAAAACAGCCATCTAAGAGTCCAAATGAAATCAAATTTGGGTGTTTCTTAATGCTAGTTATTGTATTATGCTATTCCAATAACAAGAATTCATGATAAGTACCCGTAGAGGGCGCTTTTTCAAAATGGCTGCCAATATTGAATACAAGTATAAATCAAAGTGAAGATGTTTGAAGGTATTTGTTTACGTTTTCAAGAATATTGAACAAGATTATTTTGTTCCAACCTCTGAGAAATGTGGGGAACTCTCGCTAGAGGGCGTTTTTCATAATGGCCGCCAAAATTCCAGAAAATGGTATATTTAAGCAAGAACAGATATCTGAGAATGTAAATGAAATCAAAATTTGGGGCATTTCTGAATGCTCTCTATTATATAATGATATTTAAATAATTAGGATTTATGATAGGTACCCCTAGAGAGCGCTTTTTCAAAATGGCTGCCAAAATTCCATAAAATAGCCTTTTGGGGGCTGTTTTCAATTATTATCAAATTCAAATATATAAATCAAAGTGAAGATTTTAAAGATATTTTTTTAAATATTTTCAAGGATGCTGAACAAGATTTTTTAGGTCCAACATTTGGGAAATGTGGATAACTCTCAAAATGGCTACCAAAATTCCAGAAATGACATATTAAAGCTAAAAACAGCTATCTAAGAGTAAAAATGATATCAATTAATTATTATCAAATACAAGTATAAATCAAAGTGCTGATGTTTGAAAGTATTTGTTTATATTTTCAATGATGCTGAACAAGATTTTTTGGTCCAACCTCTGAGAAATGTGAGGAAATCTCGATAGAGGGCGTTTCAAAATGGCCGGCAAAATTCCAGAAAACCACATATTAAAGTATTTAACAGCTATCTGAAAATAAAAATGAAATCATTTTGGTTTGCTTCTTAATGATACTTATTGTGTAATGCTATTTCAATCATAAGGATTTATGACTAATGCCCCAAGGGGGCGCTTTTTCAAAATGGCTGCCAATTGTCATATAAAGGTAATTTTTACATTTCAGATTTTAAATACTAGTACCCTTACCTGCAGATAAACTATTTTAGCATTAATCGCTGAAGGAGAGCAATACTATAGAAAATTTATCTCCCTTCAATTAGGCCGAAATCCAAATATGTAGTAAGGGGGATGATCCGATTTAATTATATAAAATGTACTATATTTAAATTCTGAAATGTAAAAACAAAAGACCTTTATATCAAATTTTGCAGCCATTTCGAAAAGCGCACTCCTAAATATACAATAAATATAATTAAGAAATACCTTAAAATTGATATCATGTTTACTTTTAGATATTTAGCTTAATAAACCATTTTCTGGAATTTTGGCGGCCATTTTGAAAAACGCCCTCTAGCGAGAGTTCCCCACATTTCTCAGAGGTTGGACCAAAATAATCTTGTTCAGTATTCTTGAAAACGTAAACAAATACCTTCAACATCTTCACTTTGATTTATATTCAAATTGATTTATACTTGTATTTGTGAATAATGCATTGATAACGGGCCCCCCAAAAGGCTATTATATTGAATTTTGGTTGCCATTTTGAAAACCCCTCTAGTGGTACTTATCATATTATTACAATTGCTAGAATAGCGAAATACAATAATTAACAATAAGACACACAAAATTGATTTCATGTTGAATCTTAGATGGCTGTTTTAATCTTTTAATATGTCATTTTCTGGAATTTTGGTAGCCATTTTGAAAAAGCGCCCTCTAGGGGCATTTACCATAAATCTTTTTGATTGAAATATATAGCATTACACAATAAATAGCATTAAGAAACAACCTGTTCAGCGTCCTTGAAAATGTAAACAAATACCTTCAACATCTTCACTTTGATTTATACTCGTATTCAATAATAATTGATAACGGTCCCAAAAAAGGCTATTAAACGGAATTTTGGCAGCCATTTTGAAAAAGCGCCCTCTAGGGGTACTTATCACAATTCTAATTATTGGAATAGCATTACACAATAACCAGCATTAAGAAATACCCCAAAATTGATATCATATTAACTCGTAGATAGCTGTTTTTAGCTTTAATATGCCATTTTCTGGAATTTTGGAGGCCATTTGGAAAAACGCCCTCTAGCGAGAGTTCCCCACATTTCCCAGAGGTTAGACCCAAAAAATCTTGAAAGTACAAGAAAACACCTTCAAACCTTCTTCCCCAAACTTCTAGAATGGGACTTTAATTTTGAACCCTACTAATAATATAACACATACAGGAAGAGACGATGGACCAATCAGAATTAAACAGAATGTGTGGGTAACTAACATGGTACAATATTAGCATAAGATACCTTCCGCTAATGAAAATCCTGCTAGGATCGAAAGTCAGGCCCTCCGATTAAACAAATAAATAACTCAGAAAAGGGATGAGAAAGGCAAATAGACAATCAGACAGACAGACAGACAGACAAAAGATAGATTATATGTAACATTTTAGTGAGCCTGCGCAAAAAGGCCATTCAGTGTTAATGTTATTACTTGTTAAGAATATTTCATCTTTTTACTAATACTTTAGTACTCATCTTCTGTCTTCCCTTGATATCCTGGGGGGGGGGAGGGTCCATGGAACTTCTCCGAGACACCAATGTAATGTACAAATGTTTTCATAAAATTTTACCACATATACATGGACTATAGATGAGCACTGACACATACCTAGCGCATTGAAAGGACGTTTCCAGGAGCCGGAGATCTCCGATATTATACTGGATTCCAGTTGATAGTGGAATAGCCTCTACTTTTTTGTAGGTGGAGGTATGAATTGAGGGGATTAGTATATATGTGGTATGATGTGCGCTATAGCCATGATAGCCAACCCTGAGCGGTTGGGCCATTCACAGTCCCAATCATTAGTCAAAGCATAAACCCTAGAATGTTCAAAGAAAGCGCAAACTAAATCCAGAAATAGTTTCAGTGAAAGCAGGTGAAAGCTGATTTTATGAATAGTGAAGATAAAAGTTCTGCATTGTAACACACAGGTGACTGAAGCCTTCTAAAATCAATGATATGTTGTTGGTAGGCAATGTTTAAAACAAATTCTGGGTAGACACACTATCCATCACATAGTATAAATACGAAGTATTTTGTTAAATTTTGAATTGTAAATTGCCTCAATTAATTTAAATTACAAAGCAATAATCCGCTTAGTGTTTGGTAATATCAGTGCACTGTTACTAAAATACCATCATCATCACTCTACAAACTTCTGAAAGATAAGAAAAAATTAAATCAAAACATGCCAGTTCACGTAAAATTGAAATTAACGACTTCGACCGTCAGTGATTCAGACACAAAATTAGAAGATTAAAGGTATACATTTCAAGCTTATTTAACAATCATTACGACCTATACTGAAAAGTATTGAGTAAGCCATTATGGCACAACATAGGCCTATGGTACTTTAGCATGTTTAAGACACTACACAGTCAGTATTGACTAAACAAACAACGCAACTTTATTTATAGTTGGCCAGTTTCTTTCAATCCGATCTCTTTTGTATTGCGAGGAAGAAATCGAAGATTTTCCGGGTATTTTTGTCCCCTATTTTGAGTAATGGACGAAGTCCAAACTCCGCCCATAACTCTACCATCAATTGGAATCTACTATAGCCAATTACCAATGCAACTGTACAAAAATCTCAATTTTTTTTGGAAAATTGGGGGCACCCTTCAAAAAATGTGCTGGTATTACTTTCAATAGAAAGCTATATGGCCTATATCTCACCATCGCAGGACTCCTGTGGTTCGCCGATATCACAATAGTCCCATTCAGTGTCTGGGTCAGTTGTAAAACACCATGCCGGCGCCCATTCACCGTCAGGATTACGACAATAGTTGTGATTGCAAAGCCCGCTATCGGGATACATTCTGGGTGTCCAAAAATGTTTGTGTGGTGTCTGCGATGTCCACTTCTGACACGTTTTTCCCGACCGAGTTTTTGATTGGTGTCCGCGATAGTCTTTCCCACTTTTTTGCGTGTAGCATTCGATGGAACGAGTTCGCCCTGTCACAGTAATATCAATACTTTTAATTTTATTTACATTTCTTTTTGCTATTACAAATACTGCAACCGGTCACGTTAAAATTACACCTTCTGCATTTTAAATACCCGTATAAATAAATGTTATAACAGGGTGTTACAGAGTCTATGGGAGGTCCCAATCTACAACCCCACAAGGTGAATATTTCGAAGATATAAATGGAGTGAATGTGCATTTTTGGCCATAATATGAACGTACAACTTGTACGAGTAATTTTGAACATGTTGAAAATGTTACCCCACGATGACATTGAACAATTTGGCCTGTATACCTAAAACTAAAATTCAAAAGTTAGACAAATTTACTTTGGATTTTCTTATGCAGTGTGAGAAAAGAATCGGTAAGTCCTAAGTAATGCCGGATTTGAATACTAATCATCACTTGTCACTTCGTTGGTCAGATTTGTCTAAAAGGACGGAAAAAAGAAAAAAAAAAAGATTTGTCTAAAAGGCATATTGTTTATGTGATTCTAAAAAAATAAGATACCTCATGATAACATAGCAAACCGTGTGGATATCCTGTGACGATGCCATATAACTTGGCTAATGTAGATATCGTCACTGAATTCATTTGAGAAGAAGAAACGCTAGGCCCGTAACCAGGATTTTTACAGGGGGCGATTTTTTTTCAAAGGGGACTTTTCCACAACAATTGCAAATGGAGGGGGACAAATTTAGCAAAAAGTGGACTTTTTACCGAAATGTTAAAAATTTTCGACAAAAAAAAAAACATTAACCCCTAATTTTGGCTCGCTCCCCTCGCGAAATCTACTTTTTGGGCACTTTTAGCTCTTTTTAGCGGTTTTTGAGGGTTTTTGAAATTTGGTGGGGGCGTCCGTCCCCTCCCCACCGCCCCTCCTCTGGTTACGGGCCTGAGAAACGCGTTGATTCTGGTAGATGTCCTATGGAGAAAGCAGTATTTAATCAACAGCTTTTATATTAAATAAATCCAGAACTGATTTCCCAAATTAACAAGTGGCTTAACAGAGATTAGAACCGGGGACCCCTTTTTCCAGAGGAACGCTTGCTAACCACTAGACAATGACACTTACTTAATGTGTCCTTTTGTTATCTTCTGTAGAAATATAAGTCAAAACTAATGTAGGAGTTAATTTCTCAAAGGTCATTGACAGCCATTTCCTTCAGGGCGGCACCAAACTCCACAAAATATTCAACAGGAACAGACCCTTGAGGGGATATTGTCCAGGTAAAGATAAATGTGTACAAAGTTTTAATTTCCTCTAGGTAAAAGAGCGTAGGTTATATCGGGCGAGTTAGTAGGTGTTAATGCAATATTTACAAAATTGACCCTGAGTTACCCAAACACATACATACGCATGCAACTTCAGAAAAATATATACAATTCTGGTGCACGTAGATCCTGCAGAGGATCCAAGGTGTCGCTTAGCCACCCCCCCCCCCCTTCTCCCGGCGGGAGAGGGGCGTTAAGAACGTTCACAAAGATATGCGTTTTTCGTAATTTGAGCCTTATTTGTCCTCCCCTTTCTTCTTTTTTTTTTAATTTGGATTTGCTTTTTTTTTCATTTAGACCCCGTGGTGCGCGCGCACTCCCCTGGCTACTCGCATGATATATAGAAAAACACCGGGAAATAAATAAGCCATAGCTGATTTTTTTTTAAGGATAGTTTCCTGATTTTGTAAGGAGCAACATATCTAAAGTCCCAAGTTTCCCGCTTGTGCTATTTTATGAATAAGGGTTTAAAGAGGGACGGTTAAATATTTGGTAAAGAATTTACAGGCCCCCTGTAGGAAGGTAAAAAAAAAACACTTCTAGTGGTAGGCCTTGGCTTCAGCGAAAAGCAAATCCAAAACTGGCTTAGTAAGAGCAAAGACGTACTCGACGTGATTATGCTAATAAACAGAGATGATATCTTTATTGGATTTCTTCAGATTTAAAAGACACCGATATTTCCGAGACCATTGCTTTTTCCTTCAAGTTTGGAGTCATGAATATTACATTTTTATTCAGTCGCATTTATCAGTTCTTCTTTACAGGCCTATCGCCATTTAAGACAATTGTACACCATACATCATAACATTTACGTTAGCTTGACGTCCATCTTTATTCAGCAAATGATCACGGGTAATCATCACTCTAAGGTAAACACACAAGTATAGCATTTAAAAATGCTAACCTGGACTATGATAATAGTATCCTGTCAGTTTACTAAAATAATGTGATAGCGTGTTCTCTGTGCGCACTCTTAGTACCATTAACTTCTACTTACCCGAAGCTCCAAAGAGAAGAGTACCAAAAGCCTTAATCAGTGCCATCTTGTTTGTTCAATTTTGTTTGTAGCGAATAAGTCACGGAGGTGGAAAGTAGGCATCTGGGCTGCTGTGATATTTTGATTAACTGAATCCTTATTTTATATGTATTTTTTTAAATGTTGTACTATTGTTTTATATGTACTATTGTTTCAAACTTATACACAAATATTATGAAATATTGGAACGCTTAAATAAAATTTTGATTTGTGAAAATACCCCTCTTTTAAAAGACAACCTCCATGGACTTACAGCTATTCGGCTGGTAGGCAGTACATTGGATAAAAAGAAAGTTTGGAGCAAAAGGAAACTACAATAGAGCATATCTCTTATACCATATACCTTAGAAATTTAACTACTTAGTTCTCCAGGTAGGCAAGGATGTATATTTATTAATCTTTCCCTGGAGATGGCCTATCGCGCGCTGGCCATCTCCAGGGAAGGGTTAATAAGTATACACCATATACCTTAGTTGAAATAAATTTGAATTTAAAGAGAACGCATAAGGCGTTATCCCCTGTATTTCGCACGTAGAAGGTTTTGAAAGTAGGGACCACATTGCATACAGGAGGTTTACATTTTAAAGTCAAATGCACAAGGGAAATTTTCACGCCCAGCGACGATAAGTAATATTATTTAGCAGAACAGTTTTCAGCTCCAATTCTCACCTGGGCAAAAAGGCTGGGGTGAACCAACGTCACAATAGTCCCATTCAGTGTCTGGGTCAGTTGTATAACACCAGGCTGGTGACCAGTCACCGTCCGGGTTACGACAATAGTTGTGATTACCCTTCCTTCTCCAGACCGCCTGGGTAATTGTTCGGGTGTCCAGTTGATTATGTGGTGTTTGTGTGTCCACGTCTGACACGTTTTCCCGGATCGAGTTGTTGATTGGTGTCCTCTGTAGTCGCTTCCACTTTCTTCTTGAAACATTCAATAGGATTGACTGAAAATGGATAGGTTACGTGTTATTAGTTACAGCAGGTAATTGCACATATAAGAAATCTCTTGTACTCTACTACAACTTAAAATATCTTATTTTGTAGACTTTATTTATTTTATTTTTATTTAATCGTTATTTATTCAGGAAATTCCTTCAATACAAATGTATTGGACTCCCAGGAAGACCTGATAACAATAATTACAGTAATACAAGTATACAGAAAATAAGTTTATGGTACATAATCTTACATAACACATATACATGTATATGCGCTATGTAAGATTATGTACATATATAATATACAAATAACACTGTAGCACTTTGAAGATGTAGCAGGTACACAACACACACACCATACACACACAGACTCACATACAAATTTACCACATGCACACATAACACAAGGGCATGCATGTACCACCTACACACCCCCACATATGCCGTCCCAATCACGACACAAATTTCATATTACATACACATATAAAATATGTAAACAGGATATCATGTGGTTATGGCACTTTTAAAAGTAAACAAACTCATGGAATCTAATTTACTTCGTGTGCCTTTTGGTAGATTATTCCAGAGTACAGCGGCTCTGTACTGGAATGTTCTTTTACCAGCTTTGTTATTCCATGATGGAATGATCAACATGTTCTGAGCCTGACTACGAGTGCCTTTAGAATGTGTTGCACTGGTAAAAGTAAAACAAGAGGAGATATAATCAGGAGCAAAAATGCTTAAGGCATTTAAAAGTTAAAATTAAGATCTGATAATTCCATCTTCTCCTCAGATTAGTCCAACCAAGGTCTTTCATCATTTTGTCCACCGAGGGTCGAATGTCTGCAGACAAAAGGACACGGGCAAGTCTGTTTTGCAAAATTTGGAGATCATTATGGTGCCCGTATTGAAAATTGGCAGGGGACCAAAAAGAATTGCAGTAGTCAAAATGAGGAAAGACCAAGGGCTTTGGCAAGCATATTGACTGTTAGTATGAGGAAGATAATGCTTAATTCTCCTGATTACACCAATTCTCTTGGAAACATTTGAACAAACATAATCGGCATGATTGCTCCACAATAAATACGGATCAAAAAAACACCCAAATACTTGTATGAATTGACTCTTTCAATAGAAACATTTTCATACATTACGGAAATATTTTTATAATTATTTAGTGTCTGTTGATTTCCAAACAACATGAATTTAGTTTTTTTTATGTTCAAGGTAAGTTTATTTGACTTGAACCAATGAGCAATTTTAACTTGAGAAAAACGTTAGGTTAAAGACACTATCGGTGATTTGCTAAAGCAGAAAATCGTAAATAATAAAATATCATCAAAATGTCTTTTTTTGCATGTTTGTAACAAGTATAGGTTATACCTAACATACCACAACAGGGTGGTAAGACCAAAAAGCAACCTAATAAGGACAAAATCGCTAGTCGTGGTCAATTTCCATGGGGCAAACAGCTTTTAGTGAATATTTAAAACTTATTTTAACAATGAGCGATGTAAATTTTACAATTAAGTGGTTTAATCGTGCATGCCGATATGCACTAATGAAATCCCTCCAGTGTGTTGTTTTTGTTTTGTATTTGGTGTTGTTATATTTTTTTCTTTCACCGACAAGTAGTGAGATATACTAACGGTAGACTAAAATGCGTATTTAATGATTTTGCAAAGAGGACCCCACAATTAAAAATGGGGGGGGAACAGATTGAAATAGCATTGGTTTTTTGCGCATGGCCCATATAAAAAATACCCAAATAGTGGCAGGAGACCGGGGTAAATACAACAGTAAATGTAGAAAAACTCTTAGAAACTAATTCTTACCATCACACGATGGTTGGTGTATACCAATATCACAATAGTCCCACCTAGTATTGGGATCTGTTGTAAAGCACCATGCGGGTGACCAATCGCCGTCAGGATTACGACAGTAACTGTGATTACCAAGCCCACCATTGGGATAGTTTTCGGGTGTCCAAGAATGAATGTGTGGTGTCTGTGATGCCCAATTCTGACACTTTTTTCCTGATCGAGTTGTTGATTGGTGTCCTCGATAGTCGATTCCACTTTCTTCAACGAAACACCCGATGCCAAAAACTAAAATATAATTTATTTTTGTTATTGTGAGCACACTAATGGCAAATTACTAATCAATACCGCCAAAATATTCCACATCACTGATCGCATCTTTTTATCGCAAAATTGTATTCTAAAATTATGTAAAAAAATCGGTAAATACCAATCAGTGATAGTTATCTATTTCTTAGAAGAAATATATATATAGACATATTACCTCGCTATCCCCCAGTATAGGGTACAAGTATATAGTCGTGCAGAAGGATTTAATTTCCCCCACAGCAACCTTAAAAGGACACAATGGCATGAAAAAAATATTCAGACATAATGAAATGAACCTTTACTGAAATCAATTCCACAAATTTGAAAACAATTTGGGTGTTTACATTTTGTAAAAAAAGAAAAGTAACTAATATTATTTTCTTTGTAAGCCTCACTTCTAAGCCAAAGATGCTGACATTACTGCCAGCATTTATCAAACATTGACCATTGCTGTTGTATAATGTGCAAATCCCGGCCAATCCACCTTTCATTTGCCAGTCTGAAGTACAAAGTCTGAATCCTGGTCTGAATGCTTTAAACATGCTAGATACACTGTAAAATCTGGCAGGGATGTCAACACCTTGATTTTCCACGAACTCTTTCTGTTTTTACTGTTTTAACAGAATGTAACATCCCAATTGTTTTCAAATTTGTGAAAATGATTTCAGTAAGGGTCCATTTCATTATGTCTGAATATTTTTCTTGTCATTGTGTTCCTTTAACAAAATTAAACGCGGCCTGATGGAACAATCAAACGATAAAAAAAACAACAACAACCCCGACATTCGCAATGCATTAAAGAGGCAAAAAGTCATAAAATGAACATGAATATAAACAGAACAATACAAATTACCATGATTTGTCAAGTGGTCATGGTATAACAGAGATGAAACCTCATAAGAGAGATGAGAACTCCGACAGGGTAGTTTATGTCCATTACGAAGCTTTACCTTATTTTGTATAAAACCAACATTGAAGTTTAAAGTATAGAACTACAATGTGTGAGCTGAGAATTTCAAGGTTCTAACTGACATTTTGCATTTTTAGTTCATAAAAATAATAATAATAATATTAAAACAAAAGGAATTTTATAGGAAGTTGAACTTGATACCAGTTTAGATTTTGAAAACCTATACAAATTATATCATTTCAAAGCTTAGCAAATGAAAATTCTACAAATATTATTATCTCGCCAAGAGCCAAAACGTCAGTTAGAACCTTGTAATTTTCACCTCGCGATTGATTGTTTTCCTTACCGGACGAACAATTGTAAATTCTATTAGCAAGTACGATGTCACCGAATGAGAGACCATCCCTTTGTCCAAAGAACTTGAGCTTTCCCGTACAAGATGTTATTGTAGGCCGTAAGAACTTTTTCACAAATAACTAAATAGAATGAAGTAAGAGACAGTTAATTTAATACTGTACATGTGTATTAAAACATGAAATTGGCTCTCCAGTGGCGGAATGGCAAAATAGTTACGCGGACATTTCGTATGTGGTGTGTTAACTGCAGTAGCCCTATGCCTGTGTGAATCCATTTCTTATGCAATGCTTTATTCCGTCATGACTTTTGTGTCTAATTTTGCTACTTTTGTGTCTAATTTTAACAAAAGAAAGTCTCACAAGTATACCTGCGTTAACATGTCTGTCCAGCCCCATCATATAAAGCTGAATGCAAATGTAATAGGCAAATGATTATGCGAGTCCTTTATAACTGGGACGTCTTTGGTGTTTGGTGTAATCCCTAATGTTTTATGGGTGAATACGAACACAGTAATTAATTCGCTCCCATTGTGTCGGCAAGACCATTAGACATGGCAAACTTTGACTACTTTTAGCGCAAAGACGTCAATCTTGGAATCATATTGCATGTGATGACAAATTAGTCGTGGCCATTTGTATTTCCGTTGGATTTGAATGTTTGTTAATTATGATACGATTGAGCCAAAAATGATAGTGCCATTTCACATGCAAATTAAGTATGACGCCATAATTCAAAATTGAAATACAACAGGACTCAAACAAATCAACCATTTAGCTTCCTTCTATCATTCTATAACACAATCAAAATGTTAAAAACAATGAAAAAATTAATAATTCCAGCAATGTTCAAGATGACGTACAAACTGCGCAAATTATTAAAAAAGTTGCATACTATCATTAATATGAGCAAAAAAAAAAAACAAAAACAAAAACAAAAACAAAACAAAAAAACAAAAACAAAAAACAAATATCTTGAAGGCCATCAGAAACTCTTACCAAGCATTAAATTGCTTCAGATCCAGATGAAATACTTGGTAATATTCTTTAACTCTACAAAATTGCCATATATTGTATTTGTTCTTAATTGACCAATAGTTTGAATTTTAAGTCTGATATCAAATAAAAATAAACATGTAAATATCTAGTGATCCAAAACATGTCTTAATACTTAAATGTATACTTTAATAATAGTTTCTGGACGATACATAAATAAGTATAATACCGACACATGTTTATTTGGATGTTTTAACAAATCTTAATCTGGGTGCAGTCGTATTGGTTAATATGCATCTGGGATTTCTCCATTGTTAACAAATCAGAAATACCAGACACGAGTTTAGAATGGTCAAAGACGTATATCTTACACTTTAATATACACATTTTAAAATATTTTGGATGATATAAACAAATAATATTATAAATAATATGGTAATTTTAAGGTTTTATCTTTAAAGGCGTACGTTTTGACCGTCATCTTGAATTTGACGATGCTATCAAGACTGAATACAAGATATGTGTTTCTAATGGTCAAAGAAATACTTCCCATCCTTTCATGTATAACACAGTCATGATACGTGAGATGACGTCATATTCATTTGCATAAATGATACAGTACAAATGCTAAAAAAACTTAGCACCATCGATTTTTTTTATAAAGTGGCTAATGTATATTGGAGTCAAATACAAATTGGAAAATAAACACAGAAAGCCCACGGAAACCATTGATCTTGAACTAAATGGATACACATTAATTTACGTCAACAAATTAATGATTCCGTTTTAGGCCAAAAAACACTTTTTTACACTTTTTTTTACATTTTAATTTTTTTTTTTAATTTAGGCGATACTCAGTACTTTTCTTGACACAAATTGTTTCTCAAAAATTTGGGATAAATAAAAAAAAGTGGAACTATATGGACTCTATAGTGTTTTCTTCATTGTGTGAAGTTTGTTTTATGCCTTGAAAGCAGAAGAGGAGTACATTGGAGTGGCACATATTGTATATTCAGACCAGGATTCAGACTTTGTACTTCAGATTGGCAGGTGAAAGGTGGATTGGCCGGGATTAGCAGCAATGGTCTGTGATAATGTTTGATATTATACCATGGCGCAAATTAAAAAAAAATATCGCATAGGTCATAGCTTGTTTGGTAAAAAATGAGACACAGTACATAGCTTTTTAGCCAAAAGAAGCTGAGACAAAATTCTTTTTTTCTTGGCCTTAGTAAAATAACCATCATGTTTTCATGTAGAAATAAAAAAAAAGCAAAAGACAGTTGAGAGAAAGAGACAAAAGAGAGGAAAGAGAGAAGGCATGGGGAGAATGAAAAAGAATAGAACTAATGAGAGAATAGAGGGAAAAATCGAAAGAGAGAGTGAGAGCTATAAATTGTGACTTACTTACATTGTTCCATATGCATTATTGACGACTATCGTATGGGATTCATGAGTTAAACTGTGTCCTGCCAGTGTGTTTGCGAAAGTGTGTTCTTCCCCGACTTTTATAGTTTCATTAGCTATTATTACGTATCATCACGACAGGGCGGGATTGCTCATGCCAAAAACTATGGCGTGTCCGAATCCTCGTGGACATAGTACCAAACTGTATTAACTTGAGGGAAAAAGGGGATTACAGGATCTTACAGCGCATCAAAATACATGTATTTGCCACTATAATTTCTATCTCTGCCATGAGCTTAGTTTTTTCTCTTGTTAAATAATTGTTGTCATACCGCACTGTAAATAACACAACTGTTCGTCTGTGCAATAAGCAAAATGAACCTTCAATTTAGTTTCAACACTTGAAAATAGTCCAAAAGGCTTTAGAAATTATTATGCACACTTTGGCTCAGTGTGATCACAACACTCATTCCCAAAAAGAAGAGTTAAACAAAAGTACTGAAAAAAAACCTTACACTTGACCGTTCCCATTGAGCTTAAAAAGAAATAATACTAGCATTTCAATACTAAATGATGACCCTTGTCTTTATTGATCGGCATTGTTTTTCTCAACGAAACGTACTTTATCACAAGCCGATGACCAATTGAAATATTCTGCTGTCCGCCAATTCGCCCCACATCCGACCAGCATCTGAAAGAAAAAATAGAAAATCGTAAACATACAATAAAATTAGAATTAGTAAAATACTTATTTCACACAATTCCTTAATTCCTTATATAAATTACTTATTGGCAAGAATCATGGACGGGCTCAGATAGCCAACTACGGTAAAGCTTACCCGTGTGCTTTTTAACACAAGGACTTCCACACTACCATAGATATGGCACCAATCTGGCCGCCGAAAAGTGTTTGAAAAAAGTGTTGAATATAGTCAAAAAACTGAACTTGTGAGTCATATTTTTGAAAATTCAAATACAAAAACCGGCACAATTCTCATGAGTCATATTGTGTGTTAGAAATTGTTTTAAAAATGCAAATCCAACGGGATTATTCTGGCTCATAGAGGTCTTTAACCTCACATCATGATAAACAATACAAAAGGTGTTAGTTCCCGTAGATTCTATCTTTTAGATCAATTTAATACCCGACTTCAAACGTTATTGATGTGTTATTAAAGTATGGACCCATACCATTATGCATTACTTATCCACATGCATGTCGTTCTTTAGATGGTAGAAAGTCTACAGAAATTTGGACTGCACTTTGCCATTCCAGGCAGAATGCCGCTTATCCGAAAGGTGGAAGACCTCTATGGGTGCAGATGGTCGTTATAGGACCTAGATAATGCTTAAGTGACTACGTCGCTTCGTTAGCCAAGTAATTGCGTTAGGGTCTTTTTGTACATTGCAAATGTCGTTTGTTTACTGACGTGCAATTGAACGAGACTGGGGGACATTTGCTGCATAATACCAAAAGAGGAGCTTTTCCAAAATTACGTTAAGGAATACTTCATATGTCTCATGTGTGTGTGTGTGTGTACATGAATTTTAGGTTGGCGGAGTTCTTTCTCTTAACCAATAAAGACAACCTTTTATCAAAGAAAGGGAATTTCCTCAAGAACTGAGTCTAGCATTTTTTCTTTTCATTCATTATCTATGTGCTTCTTTTGTTCAACTTGCCCATTTATCAGGTCCAATATGGTCTTGTCTATCATACATTTTCTGACAACGTGAAACTATGGATTCTATTCCGACATCGCGTGCGAATCTAAGATGAACGTAGTCATGTACATTTCCATAAAGATCCAGTTTGATTCGGAAACAATACTTCTTTGTTACCATGTTCTCAAATTGAACTTTTGAGAAATCGTTCGTACCCTTTCTCCTTGATGAAGTTGATGTAGTCGTCTCTGTAGTCCTGCGTACAAATGTTAAGCAGGTGTTATCCATCCAGTGCTGAAGTGCAGCTTCAATTGCAGAGGTTTCGCCAGCTTGTACAAAGAAAAAAACTTTGATATTTAGTGTGTAATCAAAATTAGCCCAGCTACCTTAGACAATGAATTTGGAAGAAACTTTTTTAAGGTGTGACCCCAAAATAATTTTTGGAACATTGATAACAACAAAAAATTCGCGCTAAGTTCCAAAACATAAACCCTGCAAGGCTTTCCCATTCATTGGTTTATTTTTCACCATTTTCTAAAAATTCGGATATAACATTTGGAAGAAAGGTAATTTGTCTCAATTGGCATCTTAAAGAAAATGCAGTAGTAAAGCTGATGATACACAGTACAGTGTACGCACAATTCAACATTTCAATGGCTAGCGGAAATTAGGTAGTCCTAATGTTCTGCGAAGCAACATATCAAAAAAGTCCCCTAGCATCCTTGTGCTATTATGGAATAAGGGGGTAAAGTTTGTACAGGGGACTAAACTTTCAAAAGGTCCATTGGTATTCCAAATGTAACAATCGTTTGGGTAATGTCATGAGGATTTAAAAAGGATAGTTTGCCCTATTACGATTTAAGTAACTATTAATTATTGAAAATAAAGGTTCAAGGTCATATTGGGTTAAAGGTCAGAATGCTCCCAAGTAACACACAACGTTTAAAACGTTTTGGTTAGGTTTAGATTCTCATACGTCTTCGTCTTATAAGACCTTGAAAGAACGTTTTAAACCGTTTTGGCAAGGTTTTCATTCATCTATTATCTTCGTCTATAAAGACATGATAAATACGTTTTTAAAACGTTTTGGCTAAGGTTTGGATATGGTCCATTTCGTTTTCGTCTAACAAGAGCTTGTAAACACGTTTATAAATCGTTGTTGCTAGGTTAGTGGATTTCTAGTTACGTCTTCGTCTTATAAGACGTTGTAAAACGTTTTAAAAACGTTTTGGCAGGGTTTCATTCGTCTATTACATCTCTTCGTTATAAGACCTTTGTAAAACTCGTTTTTTAAAAAGTCCCATGTACATTATCGGTTAGGGGTAAATATGTTTAGATATCAGGATGGACTCTACCAAAATGTACTAAAAGTCCTAATAACAGTTGCAAATACTCCAAAAAACCAACTATGTAGAAAACGAAATCGCAATAACGTTTCATTATAGTCTATTTTGTTTATTTTAAGCCATGGCATTATCTATCAACGTGCATTTAATTCTGTCACACAGATGGTGTATAAATTTTAGTGGTAATGAAATGGGTTAACGTAATAGGCACTCACTTTTGAAAAAAGATACAACTGCTACCGTCCGAGCCTATATAAATAGAAATTACCTTCTTTATGAGTCGTCTAGCTGTTTATTGTAAGTGGTTTGGTCTTCCATGCGCGGGTCCTAGTTCAATTCCCAATACAGGTAAGTGAGTAATTTTGGTGTCTATCAAATGACTTGTGTAATATCTTGTGTAATTTTCCCTTTTAAGCACGTTTTCCAGTAGTGTGTAAGGCGATCTTAAACGTTCATTGGTTCAATTTACGTTCAAGACGTTTTCTGCAGGTTTTATTGGTCTTCACCTCTTTGGAAGGTTTTAAACAGGTTTTAAAAGGGTTTTTATTGGTTTTATAACGTTTAAACCGTTTTAAAACGTCGCATAAAACTTTTTCGTGGACGTCCAAAACCTTCCCAAAAAGAAAACCGTCCAAAAAACGTTTTTTACGAAACGTCCAAAGAAGCAACTTGGAACGTTTTTAGAACGTTCAAAAAACGTCCGATTGTTACTCGGTCCGATTCCCTTCAAAGTGCTGTGTATAAACTAAAATACACATTTAAACAGCTTACGTACTTTCCTTGCATATTATAGGGCTCATTGGACCGAGTATACAAGGTCTATTGAAGGTCACAAGCCGCTTCCCTAGTGAGGACAATATTAAAGCGATGTATATACACACACTGTCAAAAGTAATTGCAATCCATGCAGAAAAAGATCATAATCACAAAATGATTTCAAATTGTACCATCGGTTCCTAACCACACATGTTGCATTGAATGTCAAAGTTGTGTTTTTCAAACAAATGTTATTCCCCAAAATCCTAGAGTGCAAAAAACATTTTGATTTGAATGCCACGTTCCCTAAATATGGCTGATTAAAGAGCTGGCGATCGACAACTTGCCGATTGCACCCCAGAAGAAATAGAGACACAGGAACGCCACAAATGACCCCAAAATTAGCGCTAAATGAATTGTACTGGTTTGGTAGGCTTTACTCTACTATGTTTATGGGAGAAAAGTACAGTGCTTGTGTGGACCAGAAATGAGACAACGTCAATGGAAGACATTGGTGTTTAAAAAAATCAGAAAATTTTGAGACATCCGCATTGCAATTTGAATGATAAATCACGTGATTTGCGCAAATCATGTCTGAATGCTTATTCACATTCCACGACAAACAGTATAATGTCAACGGTATGATTACAAAGTTCTTTTCAAGTTGCCACGTGACCACTTTCTTAATTGTCATTCAATTTCCTGAGTCCAACAGCGATGGACTTGCTCTCATCTTCCATTGACGTTATCTCATTTCCGGTCCACACAAGCACTTTTTTCCGTAAACATTTAGAGTAAACCCCAACAATTCATTTAGTGGCTATTTGGAGTCATTTATGGCGTTCCCGTGTCTGTATTCCTTCTGAGGTGCAATCGGCAAGCTATCGACCACCAACTCTTTTAATCCCTCATATTTAGGGAACATGCAATCAAATCAAAATATATGTTTCGCACTCAGGGATTTTGGGAATAACTTCTGTTTCAAAAATACAACTTTGGCATTCAATGCGTCATACGTAGTTAAGAACCGATGTTACAATTTGAAATCATTTTGTGATTATGAACTCCTTTTTCTGCATGTTGCAATACTTAGTCCACCGGCCCCCGTGGCCACGTCACCCCCCCAAATTTGTCCAAAATAAAACATCCAAAATCACGAAACCCAGCCATAAGAAAATTAAAAGGTCTCTTAAGGTAATGGTGGTCAACTTTGAAAGTGTCAAAAATAAAGTCTCTAGCTTGGCAGCGTGCTTAGCAAATCATTGTCCTGATATAATACTAGGGACAGAAACCTGGTTGAACCCGGAAATTGGCAATAGTGAAATTGTCCCTGATAACTTCACAGTTATCCGA